>JAWWLV010000505.1:0-11326 GCA_035041135.1 Platyrinchus mystaceus | reverse complement strand
GCTGGCTTGCTTGTCCTGTCTGGGAGGTGGAGGGAGGGAGGGAGAGACAGGGAGCCGCCCACCTCGCTGATGCCGCCTCCCCCCTCCTCAGCCCGGCCGCGCAGTCTGGAGGGGGGGGCCAGAAGGGACTTTGCCGCCCCGGGGCTCCGGTGATTTGCCCAAGTTGAAAGGCTGCCGACACTGCTTGCCCGGCAGAGGAGACACCCTCGCCTCTCGCCCGCCGCGCATAGCAGAGGAGGAGGAGGAGGACGGGGCTGCTTGGTTTCCACCCCCAACCCCCGTCAGGGGGTGGGGCGGGCTGGATTAAGGGCGGTCCCGGGCCGGACCGGCCCGCAGGCCGTAGTTTGACGACCCTTGGTTTCTACTGTCAAAGGGAAAGGATATTTGCATGAGAACTCACTGCTTTACTTTTAGGTCATGGCAAGAAAATGCAGGGAATGTAATCATTGGTACCAGATGGGAGCTGCCTGCAGGCTCCCCTGTTACAATAAGCTGACTGAGTTTATCCTGTGGCTAAGGGATGTGTGCAGCACAACGCAGGCCTGGGCTTACTTAGGTTAATTGTTGTGTGGATCACTAACCCTAGATGTACAATTATCTTCTAGTTAGGATCACTACATGACCATGCATGCATTCTTTGAAAGTTGACATTTTGTTCTTGGTTCTCCATTTTAGTGGACAGTGTTGCATGTGTCTTGCAGCACAGCATAAAGCCCAAAGGCTGCCCTGATAATGCTGCATGGTTGTCGTGGTTTAACCCCAGCCAGCAACTAAGCAGCACACAGCTGATCTCTCACTCCCCCGCAGCAGGATGGGGGGAGAGAATAAGAAGGGTAAAAGTGAGAAAACTCATGGGTTGAGATAAAAACAGTTTAATAATTGAAAAAAAATAAAATGTAATTAAAAGGAAAATAGCAAAGAGAGACAGAAATAAAACCCAAGAAAGACAAGTGATACAAATGAAAACAATTACCACCAACTGATCGATGTCCAGCCAGGCCCTGATCAGTGCTCCCCACCCCCCCAACCTTCCCCCTAGTTTTAGTGCTGAGCATGGTGTCATATGGTCGGGAATATCCCTTTGGTCAGTTGGGGTCAACTGTCCCAACTGTGTCCCCTCCCAAGTTCTTATGCTCCTACAGTGTACTTGAGGGTGGGGCACTGTAAGAAGCAGAAAAGGCCTTGACATTGTGTAAGCCCTGCTTAGCAATAACTAAAAAATTCCCATGTTATCAACACCATTTCCAGCACAAATCCAAAACATAGCCCCACAATAGCTACTATGAAGAAACTTAACTCTATCCCAGCTGTGTGAGTCATCACAGGAAGGGAGCTGGGACAACCACAAATACATGACTAAAACACAAAGAGTAAATTTTTTCCTGTTACCTCACTGAGGGATCCCCAAAGCAACGTCCAGGCAGAGGCATACATTACACTCAGTCCATGCTAGAGGATCACTGGCTTGCTGTTCACACTGGTTTATCAAGGGTTATTCCCAGCTGCAAGGTCACTTGATCGATTTACAGTCCTCCTCAACAGTCTTCTGCTTTTAACCCATTCCTTCCAACATTCCACCCCCTCACTCAAGAGACCACTGCTGCTGAAGCTGGAAATGTAGGATAGGGAATTTACAGAGGCACTTAATAAAGCATATGGAAAAAAAATAAGCATCTAATGCTCTAAGTGTCCCAACCTTCTTGTCAGGTAATTAAACCACTCAGTTAGCCAGGTACCATCAGTAGGTTGTGTGATTCGATGTTAAGTCCTGAAGATGCTGAATATCATCCTCCATGCCAGCTGAATCAGCAGTCATGGCGAAGTAGCCTTCAAACTCAGAAAAGCATTTTTGATGTTGAAGAGGGAGATAAGTGGCCAGTCTTTGCGAACGAAGATCGGGGAAAGGTGTTTTTACCTTTCAAGCCTGCGCAATGGATTTTTTTAGGTGAGACACAGCCTGCGCTGAACTGAGCCCACCCTTTAATCCTAAGGCTCATCTGCTGGGCCAAGCAGGCTTGGACAATGGCAGTGAGGTCCTCAGGACGCAGGTTTGTTTAGAGTGACCTTCTCTTAGATGGATGGCCTTAGGGGCTGACAAGCTCCATCTGCCAGGGGAACCCAGGATTTGAACCTGCGGTCTTGGCGCTGAGAGACCAGTGTCTTAACCACTAGGCCACCAGGGGTCCCCTGAAGAGGGAGATAGTTCATCAGTAATCAATGTTGTAAGGTTCCTTTGTGTACAGCAGTTGCTTCCAAAGTTAAGGCAACAATTGCCTTGGATATCCAAGTTAAACCTTGCACAAGGGCACATGCCAGGTGTGCTCTATAGTCACTACTCCGAAAGAATAAGTTAGTTACAGTAAAAAACAACCCCACACAGGTATTTACATATTGATCTTGCAGAAACATATTCAAGGTATGTGCTCATAGTAAGTACAAGCCTACAAAGCACAACAAGCTGTGATAAGGGAGGAAAGTAAGAATGTCATCTCCTTCCAGTAATACATACACTGCTCCTCCAGCTCCTTCAGCTAATATTATTCTAGGCTTGGGAACTTGAGATGGGGTAATTGCCCACACAGATTGAAGGGCTGAGGCTTGTGCTTTTTCAGATCAAACTTCAATTCAATGTTGGTTTTGTGTCGAAGATACCTGAAGTAAAAGAACTTGAGAATATGATGTTGGCAGAGGATGTAGAATAAGGGGAAAAGACGGAGTACAGAACCACACTGCATTGTCAAGGGTTATTATATGAATGTTCACATCTATATTAATAGGTTGCGGTCCCACCCCAGAATCCATTGGGGGTAAACAATTCCATTTCTCCTGTGGCTAATATTTTGGGAGAGACACCATCCTAAAGCATTTCATCCTCACCATGCTTTGTACTGGAGGTGTATGGTCATGTGATTTTGGCCTGTGATTCTTTCAGTTTCTTGCAATGCCCAAACTACAGCTTGAATTCATTTTTCCATCAGTGTATAATGTACAGCAGAGTCTTGTAATCCCTTGGATCAAAATGCTACAGATTTTTTTCAACTTTTTGGCCCAGTCATCTGCCGTAATCCCCATGAGACTATACCATCTGGAATTGTTGCTTCTAATTCAAAAGAATATCCTTGCCTAGGAGTGCATAACTGGGCATGCTCAATCAAAGCATTTTTGCAGGCATTGGAGGCGTCTTGTTGTTGCTTGTTCCATTGCCAAACAACTTTCTTCCTAGTCCATTTCTGCTGTTTTTGGCATTTGCCAGGCAGTGCCTTACTGTGAGGTGGCAGGACGGGTGGAGGGGGAAGAATTTTTTTGTATTGGCATTAACTTTCGTCAGTGACAAAACATTTTTGATGTTGCGTTCCCATTTATTTCTGATGGTGGGACACTGTCTTGCACAAGAGCATTCCACATTTGTTTACTTGCCACCCGTGAGGTAACTCTTTGGTTTTGCCGGCTTATTTTCATTCACTACCTTCACAGCTGGTTCCAAAATTAGAGCCTGAATGTCCCTCAAGGTGCTTGCTAGGGCACCTATATTACCAGTAGCACTCATGACTGCTGGTATAATCAAGGGTTTCAGTGAAACAGGTGCCCCTCTCAAAAGATGCATTTTGATACTTTTCATTACTACTGCCCCATACAGACTAGATCCCCTCCCTCGACCTGCTGGTCACGCTGCTTTTGATGCAGCCCAGGACACGGTTGGCTTTCTGGGCTGCAAGCACATGTTGCTGGCTCATGTCCAGCCTCTCATCCACCAGCACCCCCAAGTCCTTCTTGGCAGGGCTGTTCTCCATCTGTTCATTCCCCAACCTGTATTGATACTAGGGGTTGCCCCAATCCAGGTGCAAGGACCTTGCACTTGGTCTTGTTAAACCTCATGAGATTCCCATGGGCTGACTTCTCGAGCCTATCCAGGTCCCTCTGGATGGCATCCCGTCCTTCAGGTGTGTCAATCACATCACTCAACTTCTTGTTATACGCAAACTTGCTGCAGGTGCACTTGATCCCTCTGTCTGTGTCAGTAATGAAGATATTAAATAACAGCGGTCCCAATATGGACCCTTGCGGGACACCACTCGTCACTGATGGCCACTGTGACTCTGAGCTGCTGACCACTACCCTCTGGATGAGACCGTCCAACCAATTCCTAATCCACCTAACAATCCACTGTTTCTCCCCTACTCTCTCCTTTCAGTCTCATCCATTATCTCTCCTCTCTCACCCACTGGAGGGGTGGCATTGTATGTAACAGAAGGGTTAGAATGTATGGAGCTCACAGTTGGCAGTGGCACAGTTGAGAGCCTCTAGGTAAGAGAACCTTTGCAGAGAGCGAGGTTCTTTAACACAGTGAGGATATTTTCCAGGGAGGACCATCACTTTTACTTCCAAGTCCTGAGTGGATATTTGAAAACCCAGATTTATCCCAACCCTGAAATTCAGCAGGGGCACAACGGAATACCCCATGGCTTCTATAGAGCATGTTTGGCATTGGGAATGGCAAATCCAGCGTTTTGGGGATAGGGAATATGTAGAAGAATACAGATTTTTTAATTTAGATCAGGTATCACTACACAAAGCTTATGAAACGTTTGTTCAGGGTATAGAGCATATTTCTGATTATTTATGCCAGCTGTTTGATCCTGGTGATTACATTGAGCTCCATCTTGAAGCTGTCAGTATTCATGAGTTGTTATATTCTCTCAGTATTAAGTAATATGAATGCTGCAAATTTTTTAGACTGGGCCCGTACTCTTCCGCAAAATAAGAGAGCCCTGTGTTTTGATCAGACTTTCCTCCTGGCTATCAGTTTTGTAAAAGCTGTTGGGGGTCAGGTAAGCAGAATCCTGCAGTCTGTCCCCCATTCCAAAATTATAGACTAACAGTGGTGCTATTTAATTAATCTAAATAACAGTAACAATAATCATTTTTGCCACTGGCCACAGCTGAGTCAAATCAGCAATGGTGGTAGTACCTCTGTGATAATATATTTAAGGGGAAAAAAATGCTGTGCAACAGCAGCTGGAAGAGAGGAGTGAGAATATGTGAAACAACTCTGCAGACACCAAGATCAGTGACGAAAGAAGGGGAAGAGGTGCTCCGGGTGCTGGAGGTGAGATTCCACTTTAGCCTGTGGTGAAGACCATGGTGAGGGAGGCTCTTCCCTTTTAGCCCATGGAGGTTAACAGTGCAACAGATATCCACCTGCAGCTCAGGAAGGACCCCATGCCAGGGTAGGTGGATGCACCTGAAGGAGGCTGTGACCCTGTGAAGAGTCTGTCCTGGCAGGACCTGTGGACCTGTGAAGAGAGGAGCAGGTTTTGTGGCAGGACTTGTAACCCTCTGGGGGACCCACACTGGAGCAATCTATTCCCGAAAGACTGCATCCCATGGAGAGGACACATGCAAAGGACTCACACTGGAGAAGTTCGTGGAGAACTGTCTCCCATGGGAGGGATCTCACGCTGGAGCACAGGCAAGAGTGTGAGGAGGAAGGAGTGGCAGAGACAGTGTGTGATGAACTGACCACAGTCCCCACTACCCTACTCTGATCTGATTGGTAATAAATTAATTTCCCCAAGTCTAGTCTGTTTTGCCCATGATGGTAATCGGTGAGTGATCTCCCTGACCTTATCTTAACCCAATAGCCTTTCATTGTAATTTTTTCTCCCCCTGTCCAACTGAGAAGGGAGAATGATAGAACAGCTTGGTGGGCATCTGGCATCCAGCTAAAGTCAATCCATCACAATAACCCAAGACCTGTTTCCTCCTTTTACATTGATGCCAAAAATTGGCAAAATAACTACTCGGAGACAAGAATTTTAGCCTTTGAGTAGCAAAAGGTATTTATTGGCAGCGCTGGAGAGCTCCCCGGTTCGCACCAGACACAGTTTCCAGCGAAGGGTTAAGTTTATATACAGTTTCTGTGAGAGATTACAACATCACTACATACACATTCATTAAATTTTGACATCTAATTGTAATATTCATACTAGGCAGGTCTGGGTGGAGCTTGAGGCGAGGTCACCCTTTTGGGGAGATTTCTCGGGGTCGTTCCGGATTCTTCAGCCTCATTTTGGGGTCTTTCTCTCTCCTCTTCATCATTGAACTTTTCAACTTTCTTTGTTTGCCGGTTACATGGTGGGGGTTTTGCAAAACCCCTCTGATTCATTGCTCCTTTATCGTCCCAGATTCTTATTCTATCTTTATTTATGACTACTAGGTTGACGTTTTAGCTAACCTTCACTAGAACAGAACAGAACAATCTATCTTTGTTACATTTTAGCATAGGCAGAACTTTCAGAGCAAGGCACCATCTCCTTTTGGGTTAATCCTTAAAGAAACCTGGCCTGTGCCACTGCATTCCTTAGAGCAAGGTACCAGGTTTTTCCCAGAACACGCTAAGTTAACTCTTTAAACCTCCTGTTCCATATCAACATGAGGAACATTGTTATGGTGTTAAGGATGGCAGGAAGGTATATTGGTGGGAAACATCTGTGATCTTTATTATAAACTGTAGAACTGTGGCCATAGCTGTAAATATTGCTGGCTCTGCTTGTCTCGCAACTATACAGTTAACTTAGGAAGAAGGATAAGGTGCCCCAGCTGCAGACTACTGAGCAGGTCTGAGAACGTGTTTAGATAGGCACAAGGCCCTGGCTATTAAAAGAGGAACTGATTGTTTGGCTATGATTTTCTGTAAGTACAAGGCCTATGCAGAAATCTATCATGAATGTAAAGGCTGAAAGTGAGGAATGTGCTATAAATAGATCTGTAATGTACACCAACACCAGTGTTTCAAAAATCCATAAGGAGGACAGGGCTACAGTATCTATGAGATGGAATGTATGCAGGAGACCAGGAGACATATCTTGAATGATATTTTTTGCCATGGAATTAGCACTGAATACCCCATGGGATGAAGAAGGGGCAGAAAGGAAAACTGAATGAGAATTGGAGTTTAAAGGGGACACATCTCATAGACTTTATTCAGTTGTTTATGGACACAAAGTTTTGGGGTTATATGTTTCTAAGCCATAACACCAAAGGCTATGATGTTGTTACTTAGCTTCTGAAGGAAACAATGGATATGCAATTAATCCCCCATGGGAGTAAATGCATATTCATAGAAGTACCCAGCCTGAGTATATGTGGTGGGTTGACCTTGGACTGCAGCAAGATGCTCACCCAGCTGCTCACTCCCCCTCTTCAACAGGTGTAGTGGGTTGACTGTGGTTGGACACCAGGTACCCACTAAAGCCACTCTATCACTCCCCTCTGCAACTGGACAGAGGAGAGAAAATATAGAGAAGGGTTCATGAGTTAAGGACCGGGAGAGATCACTCATTGATTACCTTCATAGGCAAAACAGACTCAAAGTGGGGATAATAATTAAATTTATTACTAACAGAATCAGAGCAGGAAAATGAGAAGCAAAATAAATCTTAAAAACACCTTCCCCCCACTCCTCCCTCCTTCCCAAGTTCTACCTCCTCCCCCCCAGCCATGCAAGGAAACAGGGAATGGGGGTTACAGTCAGTTCATCACATATTGTTTCTGCTGCTGCTCAGAGAGAGGAGTCCTTCCCCTCCTCCAGCATGAGGTCCCTCCCATAGGAGACAGTCCTCCACAAACTTCTCCAGTTCTTCACAAACTGCTGCAATGTGGGTCCAGTTCCAAGGGGTGCAGTCCTTCAGGCACAGGCTGCTCACGCATGGGTCCCCCACAGGGCCACAAGTCCTATCAGGAAACCTATTCCAGCATGGGTTCCTCTCTCCACAGGTCAGCAGGTCCCTGCCAGGACCCTGCTCCAGCATGGGCCTCCCATGGGATCACAACCTCCTTCAGGCATCCACCTGCTCCAGTGTGGGTCTCCTGCACAGGCTGCAGGTGGATCTCTGCACCCTGTAGGCCTCCATGGGCTGCAGGAGCACAGCTACCTCACCATGGTCTTCACCACAGGCTGCAGGGGAACCTCAGCTCTGGCACCTGGAAGACCTCCTCCCCTTCCTTCTCCACTGACCTTGGTGTCTGCATAGTTATTCACATGTTCTCACTCCACTCTTCTCTGGCTGCACTTTTTATCTGCCCAATAACTTTTTTCCTTCTTAAATATGTTATCCCAGAGGCATTACTATCATTCCTGATTGGCTCAACCTTGGTGAGTGGCAGATCCATCCTGGAGCCGGCTGGCATTGGCTCTGCTGGACATGGGAGAAGCTTCTAGCAGCTTCTCACAGAAGCCACCCCTATATCCCCCCCTGCTACCAAAACCTGGCTACACAAACACAATACAACAGGACAGGGGGTAAAAATAGGATGAAAAAGCTTGTGGGCTGAGATAAAGACAGGAAGGTTACCATCACAGGTGGTGTGGATTAAACCTCATAAGCAGCAACTCCCTTCAGTCTCTCCCAGTGGGATGGAGAAGAGAATCAAAGGGTAAAAGTGAGGAAACTTGTGAGTTTAGATAAAGCCAGTTTAATAAGTAAAGCAAAAGCTGTGCATGCAAGCCAAGCAAAATAAGGAACTGATTCACTCTGTCTCATCAACAGGCAGATGTTTAGCCATTTCCAAGAAAGCAGGGCTCTATTACGCATAATGATTTCTTGGGAAGACAAATGGCATAAATACAAAATCCTTCCTCTTTCTTCCCCTAGCTTTTATTGATAAGCACAACATCATATGGTATGGAATGTCTCTGGCTGTATCCCCTCAGAACTTCTTGTGCACCCCCAGCCTATTTGCTGATGAGTGTAAGACCCCAGTCCCAAAGCCCCAAGCTCAACTGGGAGTATTACTTTTAAAAACATATTCAAAGCTCCAAAAGTTCGCCCACTGAAATTTTGCAGAGCCTTCGGTTCTTTAATACCTCGAGATAGTGTAAAGAAAGAACACTGCACACATTTCTCAGAAGATACTTTTAATTTTAGGGGAAAAAATAAGAGATTGTGGCAAAACTTTTAAAGGGGTAACATACAACCAAGGTAGACCATTCCACAAAGCACTGACCCAGCACACACCAACCCACACAACTTAGCAGAATTCAACCCACTGGTTTTAAGTTACCCAAAATATTAAGCAAGAAAAAAAGATTAAAAGAGTAAAGAAAGAAAAAGATTAAAAGAAGAAAAAGGAGTAAAGAAAGAGAGAGTAAGAATAGAGGAGAATAAGAGAAGTAGCTAGCACCAAAGAGCCCTATGGAAGTCCAGCTTCACATGGTAGAGGCAGGTCTCAGACAAGAAAGAGAGATAAAGATTATGTGCTGCTGTATTTATGTGCTTTGGCTCTCTGTGGCCACTCCTCCCAGGCGGGATGTCTGGCTCATTTACCACTCAGTGCCTCCAGGCCAGAGTGAGGGGTGGTGTAGCCAATCAGAGGCTTACTTAGGGGCTCCAGGGGACATGGTGTGGGTGGGCCCCCAGGCTTCCCTTCTGATTGACAGCTGCTACTGCAGAGCCTGCCATGTGGGCTCTTTGATCCCTGCCATGTGGGTTCCAGGGCTGCTATGTGGGCTCTGGCCTGGCTCTCCCACACACACACACTTGATTGGTTCTGACCCAATAATTAAATACTGATCCAGTGTCTCACAGTGGGGCAGAGAGATAAACAGAGAAAGCCTTGATACTATGTAAGCAATGGTCAGTGTCATGCTTTAACCCCAGCCAGCAACTGGGCACCACACAGTTGCTCACTCAGTCTCCCCACAGTGGGATGGGGGGTAGAGTAAGAAGAATAAAAATAAGAAAATACATAGGTTGAGAGAAAAAAAACCCCAGTTTAATAATTAAAAAAAGTAAGAAGAAAAGCGCAAACCAACAAAAAGAAAAAAATAAAATAAAAACAGAAAACAAGTGATGCAAGAGAAAACAATTGCTTACCACCAACTGATCGATGCCCAACCATTCCCCCATCAACGGCAGCCCCTGCCAACCTTCATCCCCTCAGTTTTATTGCTGAGCACAATGTCATAGAGTATGGAATATTCCTTTGGTTGGTTGGGGTCAGCTGTCCCAGCTGTGTCCCCTTCCAACGTCTTGTGCATCCCCAGCCTCCTCACTTGTGGGGCACTGTGAAGAGCAGAAAAAGCTTTGATGCTGTGTAAGCACTGCTCAGCAATAGCTAAAACATCCCTGTGTTATCAACACTGGTTTTGTCACAAATCCAAAACATATCCCCATACAAGCCCCTTCCCATCCTTTGATATAATCCACAGATATAATTCCCTTAGTCTATAGACCACCCCTGTGAAACATCTGTAAAAAGTCTGTAAAATGTCCACTGAATTCATTTAGTCCATGACTTTGGGCTCCATCTGTTATATGGTGGTGTCCTGGTTGCAGAGGGGAGTAGAGCTTAGAGCCGTGTGGGCATGACCAGTTGGCTGCTCTATACCACCCATGTCTCTGGGGAGCATGGCTTCGGGGGGAAGAAAAGGTGAGCGTGACCCTGGAAGTGCACCATTTTATCTCCATGGGAGGTTGCCAGGATCAACCCTATGGACACCGTCCTCTGCCACCACCACCCATCCCTCCAGGACATGGTTCTGAAAAAAGTAGCAAATGTGGTTCGGGGACATGGTTCTGAAAAGCAGTGAATGTGGCTCTGAGGTGCAAGGTGGAGTTGGTGCGGCACGGTGACAGTGCAGGAAGCAGCCACAGGGAACGAATTGGTGGCACAATGTGGAAGAACTAGCTTTCAGGGGTTTGTCCATCATTGTTTTCTGTTGCCTCGGGCTTGGACACAGCTAAAACCATATGGCACTGCAAGTGGGAACAGCCGCCATCTTGTCTTTGTCCCTGTGGCCACAGGGAACTAAGTTGATGTGGTGAACACTTTTTGTGTGCTAATCACCTTCTCTTTTTGCATTCTTTTGTTATTAATATTGCTGTTCTTAGTGTACATTTCTTATTCCATTGTTGTTTGTTTTCAGTAAATTGTTATCTCAACCCATAGTCTCTGCCTTTGTCCCGCTCTTACCAGAGGGGAGAGGGTGACAGGGAGTGGCATATTTGGAGTTTATTGTCCAACTAGCATTAAACCACCACATTCAATTGGCAACCAGTGTGGGGCATGAGAGAGCTGAGATGACAACTTCAATCTAAACCAGGGGTCCTCAAACTTTTTAAACAGGGGGCCAGTTCACTGTCCCTCAGACACTGGACTATAATGTTCTGTGCCAACCAGCAGAGGGCGCTGTTGGATCACTGGAGATGCCTACGTGCGGTGGGGAGGGGGGTGGGGTCTCCCCAGAGGTGCTGGAGAAGCTGGAAAATGGAGGTCTTCTTCCCCCCACCCTTCCCAGCAGGAAAGGGGAGAGAGGGAGGAGGGA
>JAWWLV010000504.1:0-11340 GCA_035041135.1 Platyrinchus mystaceus | reverse complement strand
TTGGACACTTCCAGGGATGGGGCAGCCACAGCTTTTCTGGGCAACCTGTGCCAGGGCCTCACCACCCTCACAGGGAACAATTTCTTCCCAATGTCCCATCTAACCCTCTCCTCTGGCAGTTTGAAGCCATTCCCCCGTGTCCAGGCCCTTGTAAATCATCTCTCTCCATCTTTCCTCTCAATTCCTTCAGGTACTGGAAGGCCTCTACCCCCACATGGCAGGGGGTGGAATGAGATGGGCTTTAAGGTCCCTCCCAACCCAAACCATTCCATGATTCTATGCTATCTGTATATTAAAGGCAGGCACCTGTAACTACATTTACCTTGTGGCCTTCAAGCTAAAGGACAATATTCTCCAGCTTTACCTCTCCCTCAGGACTTTCCCCAGTTTTTCGTCGTTTCAGCTTTTCTTTTTCCTCCAACTTTTATCTGGATCATCAAGGATGAACCAGCAGCAAGTTCATAAAGAGAAAAGGGGATTTAAATGAAGTGATGGATGACCTTCATCTGCAATCAAGAGTCGAGGGAAAGAGAAGAGCCTGGCTGAGCCTCTGCCAAACTCATCCACAGCCTTCCCTCAGCTCCAGGAGGGTCTTCCATCACCTCCTAAGTGCCTCATGCCAAAGGTTGGTTTGCTCCTTGAAAACTCTAATAAAGATTTACATTGGGCTCTAAAGTGAAAAAATCTTAGTCCCTGATTATTATTCCCTTTACATAGTGTCTGACAGGGGATTATAAATCCAACATTTACATGGGAAAAATTGCTGAAAATGCAAACCAATAAAATCCCAAACACCTTCATAATTAGGACAGCTCCATGCCCAGGAATCTCAGGTGCATTTTTAAGGGGAAAGGGTGAATCTTTATATTTGCAAGGAGAAAGTATGAAGACTATCACTGCTCTTCCTAAGAACATTTTAAACTGCAGACAAGGTTTTCTTCAGGTACTTTTAGGCTCAGGTTTGGGTTAAGTTTCAAGGTTAAAAGTCTCATTATTCCTTGTTCTATATGCTCAGCATAGACCTGCTCAGCTGATACTTACAGAAGTCCTGAAGAGCTTCCACGTACAACAAGCCCAGGAACTGAAGCCAGGGAATTCTGCACTGCTCTTCCCAGAGACCAAATTATTGCAAACCCGTGTTCACTTGTTTGACGCAGCCTCTGGAATTTCCACAGGCTGAGAGAGACAGAAAAACACCTGAAGCAAAAATAAAGTAATTCCTTTTAACCTTTACACAGAGACTGAGGGCGATGTACTCAAGCAGGTACTGGATAAGGGACTTTTCCCTTTGTGCATTACTGGGATAACACTTTAACTCCATGATAAAACCCAGAATATTCTCTTAGTGCCAAAGGAATGGAGATGTGTCAGTGTGAGGAGAGGGGCAGCAAGTCTGAGATAAAAATAACTGGAACATTTTTTCCTACAGTGTTATTTCCAATTTTTCCTGCATCCATTCACTAACTAAAGAGTGAATGAAGTGGTGATGTGCTGTTTTGGGGGCTGAAGAATGGGGATGATGATCCCCAGCAGGATCCCAACACCAGTGTCCCTTAAGCCACCAAGGGTTGCACAACAGCATCACCCAGGAGCTTCTGGGCCCTCAAGCATGAAAGACCCACCAAGGGGTAAAGAGACACTAACTGGGTTTAGGGAAAAGACTTCATGAGTTTTAGGATGAGTTTTAAGCTGAGTTGTAAGATGCCTCAGTAGTTGTGACTTTACTTCAGCAGTTTTGTTTATTAAGGACACTGTTCCACAGCAAGACTCTGGAAGAACCACCAGCCTTGGGCTACAAACTCCTGCTGCACAGCCCAGAAATACCACGGAATCATGGAATCCTGGGATGATTTGGGTTGGAAGGGATCTTAGAGACTGTCTAGTCCACCCCTCTGATGTGGGCAGGGACACCTTCCACTAGACCAGGCTGTTCCAAGCCCTGTCCAATATAAAATATCATGGAATGGGCCAAGGGAGAAGGGCCAGAGCTGTCAAGGGGTGACTCAGAGACATCCACACAATTATGAGCCATCAAATGAGATCTTTGTTCTCTAAAAGAAGAGACATTTAAACTCAAGTCTTAAATTCCAGAGGATTTTTGGCTGTGTCCTCTTCACTCCTCTGCACATTGGTCATGTATATTTTATGAGCACTTCATTAGAATTTCAGGGAGGTTTTCTCCGGTCTGAAGTGAAATGTTCCATGCTTGGTTTATGCAGTGGTACAAAAATGGGAGGATTTAGACCATGGTTTTAAGTTTGGAAACTGAATTTTTAATGGAACTGTTCTTAGATGAGTGACATTTGTTCTCATGCTTTTTTTAACTTTTATTTTCAGTTCTGAGATATTTTAATGCCTTTTTTAACACACAATAATATTGGTCTGCTGTGTCATTTTTTTCTCCTGTCTGATTCTGTCAGGAGGATTTACTTATTGGTGGACCTTTATTGGAATTATGGGTACTTTTAAAAACTGTTTTCCTCAATCCTTTATGAATATTTTCATGAAAATCTCTGAAAATACCTTGCAATGTTCCATTGCTATTTTAGTGCACTAAATGCAAAGAACATTTTCAAGGTTTAGTAATTTTTTTAATGGAATTTATATTACATTTTTATTTATTCCATTCACATAAGAGGAATTTCAAACTACATTTTGCCCTCAAAATACAAATTGTCCTGTACAATTCTCATTCCTTCTTTCCCTGCCTGTTCATCTGAAATTCAAGGCCACAGAAAAGCCTCTGCTTGAGGCTTCCAGCTCCAAGAGCTGGAGAGGGACTTTGCACAGGGATGGAGAGACAGGACAAGGAGGGACATTGCCAGAGGGCAGGGTCAGATGGGATTTGGGAAGAAATTGTTCCCTGTGAGAGTGGTGAGGGGCTGGAATGGAATTCCCAGAGAAGCTGTGGCTGCCCCATCCCTGAAAGTGTCCAAGGTCAGATTGGACGGGACTTGGAGCAACCTGGGATAGTGGAAGGTGGCATGGCAAGGGGTGGAATGGGATGGGCTTTAAGGTCCCTTCTGACTCAAACCATCCTGTGATTCCATGATTCTATGACAGGAGAAAGGGAAACTCAAATCCAATCTGACTGTGCAGGGATTTGTATCTCTGCACAAGGCCCAATGACCTTCACAGTCACAGCCTGGCAGTGACTCCCAGACTCTAAATTTTCATACAATGCAGAGACAGTCCCTTGTTACACAATTGAATTTCCATAATTTGCTTGATGTCTCATCCTTTCCATGGTTTATATGTGAAAAGAACATTATCCCTTTAATAAACCCCAGAGTAATATCAATGCCCCTGAATTCTATGGAATTAGGCTGATTTTTTCCCTCCCACTAATAAGCAGGAAAAGCAGCCCAGTTTTTTATGACACACTCAAGTTTAGATTTTAAATTTTAAACAACTGAAGACTGAATTAAATTTTGCATTTAGCAGAGATACAAATCCCATAACTGGTGGTATTAACTCTACAGAGCTTTGACTCTATTGCTTTAAAGAACCAAAAGACAATTATTGGCAAAAAGTCATTTTAGCTTTAGTGCTCCCTGGATACTTTGGGCTGGGTTATAAAAGCAATTGGGATATTTTTATTATTTTTCTCTTACCTTGATGTCAAAGCTACTGAAATTCTCTCCAGCCACACATCTCAGGACATAATGTTTAATATCTAACACAGACAGTAAACAAAATCATTTAAAGCTGTGAGATGATGCATCATTCTGCTGCTTCTCCCATTGCTATAGTGAGATTTGCTTGGGATAGAAACCATTTAAATTAGAGTATTAAGTCACTGCTCTGACCCCCTGAAGCACCACAGAATTAGAGGAAACTCGGATTCAGAGGAGCTTTGGAATGACAGGGCCATGGAGATGAATCAGAGGGATGGACTCATCTCTAATGGAGGCAGGCTGGGAGAGCTGGGGGTGTTCACCTGGAGAAGAGAAGGCTCCAGGGAGACCTGAGAGCCCCTTCCAGTGCTAAAGGGGCTCCAAGAGAGCTGGAGAGGGACTTTGCACAAGGGCCTGGAGGGACAAAACAAGGGGGAATGGCTTCCTACTGCCAGAGGGCAGGGATAGATGGAATATTTGCTGTGAAGGTGGGGAGGCCCTGGCACAGGTTGCCCAGAGAAGCTGTGGCTGCCCCATCCCTGGGAGTGTCCAAGGCCAGGTTGGATGGGGTGTGGAGCAACCTCATCCAGTGTAGGGTGTCCCTGAAGCTGCTGGTCTCCACTTCACTGTTGGAACCCTACCAAGGTGGGAAGGAGCCAATATCCAGTTTCTCTGGAATATCACAAGGACATGGGGATAGTTTTCATTAAAACCATTGTTTCAGGGTTTTCCAGAATGATCCATCACCTCCTTCATCCACAGGGTTGAGGTGCATAAGGTGAATATTTTTCAAGGGATCTTCATGATGTTTTTAATTGGATTGTTGAGAAGTGTTTTCCTCAAACCCCACATGCAAAATTTCAAACCTAAACCAAATAAAAGCGATATTTGTGGAAGCAGGAAATACTTTTTAACTAGTTTTCAAACTGCAGGGCTTTTATCAAGCTGTTTAATTGTTATATATAGGCAAACATTGCCCTCAAAATATGTTACAGAACCTGTGACAACACACTTACATCATCTACCTCATCCAGGGATAAAACTAAATCAATCTTCATCTTCCACACTCATCTCAGGACCAGTCCTACCTGTTACAGGTGAAGGTCTTTTTTCTTCCATAACAATCTTAAATGTTATTATTCAGCCCCAAATTTGAAGGACCTGAAGTTCTACGCCCCAGTCAGGGGTTGTCTTTGGAGGATGAAACTCTTGGCCTGGGTTTCACAGCTTCATGAGGAGCTTTTGCAGGGACTGAAGCACTGGAGCCCTTCCAAAGCCCACCCTCAGCTGTTGGATATCTGGTCCCAGGACTTATCTTTTTTTAATTCCTCCCCAGTCTGGGTTAGCAGTGGTGAAACCAAGTTATTTAAAGCTTTGAAGCCTTTCTAAAAAATCTGCTCAGAGTTTAGTTCTGTACAAATGAGGGTCACACATCCTCCTGTCACACACAGGGGGATTAATATTCCTATTTTTAGATGAACATTGGAGTGAATATTTTCCTCCAGTGAAAATAAGATCAATTTTTAATTTTCTTAGTATATTTTTACAGGGAAATTTAGTGTTCACAATCCTTAAAACTCTTCTATCACTTTGAGATGAGAGTGAATTGCATTCAGCCTATATCAGCACTTTGGAGGAGCTGCCATGGTGGAGACTGAGACAATATTATCACTAATAATCACTAATAATGCTCTCTGAGAAGGCTCTAAATGAAGGGACATAATGATGGATATAAACCCTCTGTCACAATAACATTTTGCAGCGCTGTGGGCAGGGGGATAAATTAAAAACACTCACTAAATTCTATTATCTGGCAGTTCATTCAGCAATTTGCAGCTTGCAAACTCAGCCTGCTTGTAATTCATTAGGATGAGCACTGCAAAATAAAACTCGAAAAGCTCTTAATTTATAATTGTGCTTTAAAGGCTAAACCAAAAAAAAATCCTCATGGAAAATAAAGCGCTTCACCCCATTTCCCAAACAGATTTTCTCAAGCCTGAGGAAAACTTTGATCCAGGAAAGAATTTATGAAGGACTTAAAAACCTGCACTTGTCCCCTGCTCTGCAAGTAGTTTATAACAACCACTGAGAGCAGGAGCAGAGGGGTTTGCCAAGCCAGCTGTTCCCAGGAAATCAGAGATCTTGGAGAGGGACTTTGGACAAGGGATATAGTGACAGGACAAGGGGGAATGGCTTCAAACTACCAGAGGGCAGGGTTAGATGGGGTATTGGGAAGGAATTCCTGGCTGTGAGGCTAGGGAGGCCCTGGCACAGGTTGCCCAGAGAAGCTGTGGCTGCCCCATCCCTGGAAGTGTCCAAGGTCAGGTTGGATTTGGCTCTTTTACCACATGCTTTGGTGGAAGTCAAAATGGAAGTGGACAGCTGAGAGCTACTGAGAAGGAAGAATTATGATGAGTCCAAACAGAACATTTTTAAAAATCAGCTGCTGCTGCTCTGGTTTCTCACTGCTTTTCCTTGTTGCCTTTCCCATGATGGTCCCAACAGACCCAGTCCCACTTCCTCGCTCTGTCCCCCCTGGTTGCACTTTCCCTTTGGAGCCAGACCAAACTGCAGACCTGAACTGAAAAAATACCTGAGAACTTGTTAACTGCTCCCTGCCAGTGATGAAACAACGAGTGCCAATGATCCCGAGGAATTCCTTTCCCTGTGTCCCATCACTCTCTGTGAATTGCCCGGATCTCGCTCTGCGGAGAAGCTGCTCCGACACTTTGCCGGAATTTGGTGATGCACTGAGTGTCTCAATGATACATTTGAGGCACTGAAAGTCGAGAATAAACAATAAACCTGGTTTAACATTTTTGGGTCCATCCTGCCTGAGCAGTGGTATCGTTTTGTGTCGTTTGTCTCTGGGTGCTCCCCCTCAATCCCTCAGGCTGAACGGAGCCGGTTTAAGTCACTTTTCCACGGGGCTTTACTTTCAATTTGCACCGTGGCTCCCTGACCCCAAATTGATTGCTGGAGCAAATCAAACCATATAATTGGAATAAGTGTCTGCCTTGTTCATGATTTGGCAAATACTTCAGTTCACCAGCTGCTCAAATGAAATGTGAGTGTTTCAGCAAATTGCTGTCAAAGCCCTGCTCTGCCCAACGTCACACAGCCCAAATATCAGTGGGCATTAAAGCCACCTGAGCTGATTTATGTTCTAATTAAAGCACCAGGACTCAGCCTGGAGTTCACAAAACTCTGCCACAACTGTGCACAGAGATACAGAAATTCAGTAACAGCCTTGAATCCTATTTAGCAATTAATCAGAAAACGAGGTGTTCTCCCTTCATTTCTTTAAGGTCAAGGAGCCCCAGGAGCTAAACCAGTCAATTCATAAGGGGCCATGGAGATGATCAGAGGGATAGAGCACTTCTCCTGTGAGGAAAGGCTGAAAGAACTGGAGGTGTTCAGCCTGGTGAAGAGAAGGCTCCAGGGAGACCTGAGAGCCCTTTTCAGTGCTTGGAGGAGCTCCAAGAGAGCTGGAGAGAGACTTGGGACACTGGATGGAGGGACAGGTCAAGAGGGAATGGCTTTAAGCTGAAAGAGAGCAGGGTTAAATGGGATTTTGGGAAGGAATTCTTCACTGTGAGGGTGGGGAGGCCCTGGCACAGGTTGCCCAGAGAAGCTGCGGCTGCCCCGTCCCTGGAAGTGTCCAAGGCCAGGTTGGACAAGGCTTGGAGCAACCTGGACTAGTGGAAGGTGTCCCTGACCGTGGCATGGGATGGAACTGGATGGCCTTAAAGGTCCCTTCCAGCCCAAACCATTCCAGAATTCTATGGTTATTGGATAAAGGGTGGATGGGAAGCAGGGCAGAATTCTGTCAGGGATGGATGAGGAGCTGAGAGAGCCTTTGGCTTTGAAATGACAGGAATGTGCCCTGAGGGTGGGTTACACCACCTGCAGTGCTCAGTGGGACAAGGGACAGGTTTGGCTGGGTCTTTCTCACTATAACACCTCCCTTCTTACCCAAACCCACCCAGGATCCACACTGACAATCAGCTTTGCCAGGAGCAGGGACTATTGAGGAGCACCTGGAACCTGGAACCATCACACTCAAAGCCCTTGGTCCTCCTGCCTTTCCCTGTCCTATGAGAGACCTGTCATGACATTTTTACTGTTGGATCAGTTTGAACTCACAGAAATGGCTGGTGGCCAAAGAATGGACCACACAAATTCTTTTCCTGCTGCAAACACTCCAGGCTGCAAACACTCATTTAAAGGCAAGGAACTGCAGGAAGCGTGTGATCTGCAGCCTGTTAGAGATGCACACACTTGAGTAGCCCCATGATAACACCCTGGTTGCTTTTGTTTGTAAATACTTGGTGGTTTCCACAATCAACTGAACAGCAGGCAATGGCCCTGGGCCAAGGAAAGCTTTGTAAAAAGCTGTATAAAACTTGTTCTGGGTGGGTTTTTTTGGGGGGAGTGCATGGAGCTGTGCAACTTCATAAGTCAATGGGAAACATCCAGCCCTATCAGCATCCTCCTTTTTCAGGGCTCCAGATTCCTTGAAAGCATCAGGACTGTGCCAGAAAAAATCAGATTCAATGTTTTCCAGTGTAATTTCAGTTCTTGATCACACCACATGTGAAATACCAGTCAGACTCTGATCCTGGCAGGATCATTATCTGAGAGCACCAGCTCTTCCATCAAATCTACCTCGTTGTTCCCTTTGTGATCAATCACCTTGTGCAAGTTCAAATAGATCAATGCAGGTTGAGGACAGAGCTCTCTCTGCACAGATTCACACTTTGCAGAGAAAGGGATTTGCAGATTTATAGGCAGAAAAAGTTGTATGAATCAGTCGTTTGCTGTCATAGAAAAAGGAATTTCCACAGGCAAAAAAAAAAATTCCAAGTGCGTGACCCCAATTACCAGAGCTCTGGGAAACAAGAGCCTGAAAAAACTCAAATATGCTTCTGATGTTTTGTTTATTCCCTGGGAGATTTGGAACAGCTTTACCCTCTGTGCTTAGGAGCCCACACCTGGCTCTGTCCTGGCTCCAGCTCCACACAGCCCACTCCAGAAACACTCAGCCATGGACAATTCCAGACTTTAGTCCAGGCTTTACCACTTCCAGCCCTCCTTCAGAAGGAGGGAAAGGCTCTCAAGAGCACACAGTGTGGTCACATAATTACACACCAGGGAAGCAAAGGGGTTAAACCAGCTTTCCCAAGTGAAGTATTACAACAAAATAAAGGAAAAGGTAAAGAAAACACTTTTTTACTACAGCTGCTCTGGACAACCTGTGCCAGGGCCTCACCACCCTCACAGCCAACAATTCCTTCCCAAAATCCCATCCAACCCTGCCCTCTGGAAGTGGGTAGTCATTCCCCTTTGTCCTGTCCTTCCAGGCCCTTGTCCCAAGTCCCTCTCCAGTTCTCCTGCAGAGCCTTTAGGCACTGGAAGGGGCTCTAAGTTCTCCTGGAGCCTTCTCTTCTCCAGGTGAACCCCCCCAGCTCTCCCAGCCTGGCTCCAGAGCAGAGGGGCTGCAGCCCTTGGAGCATCTCTGTGGCCTCCTCTGGACTCTGCCCAGCAGGTTTCCCACACCACATCCATCAGCAGCCCCAGGTTTGTGCTGTCTCCTGATACACAACATTATTTGGGACTCAGATCCCTGGGATGCGGCTGGGAAGGCACCAATTGGCACAAACCAGAGCTGTGCCAGGGAGGGGGCTGGAGTCAGAGTGGTGCCTGGGGCTGGAGCTGAAGGTTCTCTCACAGTCACACAGCAAACACCATCCTGCAACACTGACACTGGAAATCCACTATTTGGGGATTATCCAGAAAACTTTTACTGCAGGTATTCCAAGAGCTCCCATTTCCAAACCATGAAACATCCCAAAATGCTCATCTCAGGTCAGTTTTGCTTTAGCAACTCCATAAACAACCTGTCCTAAAAATACCCTGACAGGGAAAGGTCAAACAGAACACAACCATCACACTCTGTGGGTCAATAGCACTGAAATATAAAACAGCTCCAAACACACCCCCAGCCCTGCTTGTCTTTTTCCATCATCACACCAACAGAACATTGAGAATCCCATTGGTGCAAAGACAGAGTAAAACACAGCCAGGAGTTATGAAACCACAAACAATCAAAAGGATCCAGTGAACACATTGTCTTCGAGCTAAAAGAAATAAGAGATTTTTTTTTAATATTATCACACTGCCTTGTAACTGCTGTAATTAAGATTTAAATTCAATATAATAATGGCACTTGAATGGCTGCCTGCCTGTGAGAGCCTGATCCCTCACACTGATCACTTCCATGGACAGAAACTTGTGAGCAAAGCAGGCTCAGAACTCCAAACGCAAATTGGGGTTCTGATGGGATCCCTCACTCCTCTCTGAGACCTCTCATGCTTCTCTGGGACCCCTCATGTTCCTCTGAGACCACTCATGGCCCTCTGGGATCCCCCATCCTCCTCTGAAACCCTTCATGCTTCCCTGGGATCCCTCACACTCCTCTGAGACACCTCATGTTCCTCTAAGATCCTGCAAGCCTTTCTGAGTCTCCTCATGCCTCTCTGAGACCCCTAATGCCCCTCTGGGATCCCTCATGCCTCTCTGAGACCCCTCACTCTCCCCTGAGACCCTTCACCCTCCTCTGTTCACTTCCCTGTACTCTGACAAAGATCATTTCTGTATGTCCATCCTTTACCTTACATGGAACCGCTCCAGTTCCAGGGACCATTTCCTTTCTCCAAGCACACACAGCAATAAATGAACACATTACAGGGATTACAATAAACACCACTAATATCAATAAAATCTCCCAGAAGCGTAGAACATAATTTCTGTAAGAAGTGCAATATTTGGAAGGGCCATTTCTGTATCCTTGGAGGTCTTCAATTAAGGCTCTCGTTTCCCTCTCCTTCAGGCACTGATAAATCTCAGAGAGAAGCAAAGAAACAGCAAATATCTTACACAAAGTACCTGTTTATCCAACAGCCAACCTATAATTTTCCAGCCACTCCACAAACCCATTTGTTGCTGTGCCCCATTCACGGCCACGTCCCCTCTCAGGAACTTTTCCTGTCTCCATAGTAACAAATCCACTTAAAAAGGGAGGAATGAATGGGGTGATGTACAGGAATGGGTGACAATATGGTCAAAATAAGGAGCAATTCCAAAGCTGGATGAACACAGGTCCTTCTCTGTCAGGCAGACCTGGCTCAGGGTTGTTCAACAGGAACATGCTTGGAGGATTAACCTCCAAGATCATTTCTTCACACTATTTTTCTCTGTTTTAATCACTGCAACAAATATCTCTATTGCCCCCAGCACCACCTATCAAACATCACACTGGAATAACAAATGAACTCATTGCCCACCTCCACAGCCCTCATATTTCTAATGCTTGTTGGGTAAACAGAATTTAGCAGAATTAATTACAGGCACCACACGTGGATTAAAATCCAGAACTAATCTTTTTGTATAACAGGAGTAAAGTGGGAAAAATATTTCTATAAAACATGAGAACAAATTCTGCTTGTCCAGAAAAATAGCATTAAAGAAGAATTATCATAAATTATAACAAATCCCAAATACAGCTGCAGAAACAGAGCACATGTTACCCAGCAAAGCAATAGGACAAGGGGGAAAGATTTAGATGAGATATTGGGAAGGAATTGTTCCCTGTGAGAGTGGTGAGGCCCTGGCACAGGTTGCCCAGAGAAGCTGTGGCTGCCCCATCCCTGGAAGTGTCCAA
>JAWWLV010000503.1:0-11355 GCA_035041135.1 Platyrinchus mystaceus | reverse complement strand
TGGGCCTTGGTGTGGGAATGAGGGGGTCAGGTTGGGGCTCTCTCTGTTGGTTAGGGGCAGGATGGAACCTTTTGGGAATGGGGGGGGGGCAGGATGAGGCCCTTCTGTGGGGCGGGATCGGGTCCCCCCCTCCAGGGTCCTCCGAGCCGCCAGGGGGCGCTCGGCGGTGCAGGGCTGAGGCGCGGGGTGACCCCGGCGCGCGCCCCGGGATGGCGGCGGGGCTGGGCCGGGGCCCGGTGAGTGTCCGTGTGTCCCCGTGTCCGTCTGTCCGTCCCTCTCCCTGTGTCCGTCTGTCCCTGTCCGTGTCCCCCCGGTGCCCGTCCCGGCCCGCGGCTCCCCCCGGGAAATGTGTCCCCCTCCCCTCGCTCCGCTCCCGGGGCTCCGGTGCCCCCGAAGGCAGCCCCGTTTCCATCCCTCCTTCCCCCCACTCCAGTTCCCCCCTTTCCGCGATGCCAGTGAGGGCAGCCCCCATTTCATCCCACCTTCCCCCATTGCCATTCCTCCATCCCTCGGTTTTCCCCCTCTCCCGGTGCCCCCCCCACCCTGTGCCAGCAGCCTTCCCTTGCCTTGCCTTCCCAAACCTTCCTTTCCCTCCTCCCGTATCCCCCCCCGGCACAGAAAACCTCCCACCCATTGCCACCCGCAGCTCCTGTGGGTGTGTTTGGGGTCCCCTCCGCCCCTGTGTGTTTGGGGTCTCTCCAGGGTCCTCCCAGCTCCTGTGTATGTTCGGTGTCCCCACAGGGGTTCCCCATTCCCTGTGAATGTGTTCGGGATCTGTACGGGGGTCCCCATCCCCTCTGTTTGTGTGTTTGGGGTCTTCAACCCCTGTGTGTGTGTTTGGGGTCCCCCAAGCGTTCCCCATTCCCTGTGTTTGGGGTCCCCCAGGGGTTCCCCATTGCCTGTGTGTGTTTGGGGTCCCCCAGGGGTTCCCCATTGCCTGTGTGTGTCTGGGGTCCCCCAGGGCCCCCCCATCACTGTCCCCCCCCAGCTGTTCCTGCGCTGCCGCTCCTGGCGCAGCCTCAGCTCCGGCTCCGAGGGGGAGTCGCGCCTGACGCGGGTCCTGCGGGAAAGGTTCCCCAGGGCCTCCTCCATCAAGGTCGTGGACATCTCAGGTAAAGCTCCTGTTCTCCTCCACCCTCCCAGTTGCCCCGAGGGAGGAGCAGGGCCTGTCCCGGACCCCCAGCGGGTCGGGGCTGTGGGGGCGCAGCAATCCCTCCCTCCTGCTGGAGGATTTGCTGGAGGATTTGTGGTTTCTCAGGAGGCTGCGGGGCCATGTACGAGATCCACATCGAGTCCGAGGAGTTCAGGGAGAAGAGGACGGTGCAGCAGCACCAGATGGTCAACCAGGTGAGGGGGCTGAGGGTCAGGGGGGACCCCAGGGGGGCACAGAGGGTGTGTGGGGTGCACTGGGGAGGGCACAGAGCTGGGCACTCTGGGGCACTGGAACCGTCACAGATCTGTCCCACAGTCAGTGCTGAACACACACTCACTGGGACTGGAGAGGGCAGTTCTTCCTTCCCAGTTCAAACCAGTTAAAAAGTGTGTGCAGCTCTGGGCTGGGGGCTCTGGTGGTGTCTGTGCACACACAGTTGTGTGCTCTCCTGGGGGTGTTTGAGCAACGGTGCCTGAAGTGCCACACACACTGACAGATTCCTGCTGTGCCTTTCACTGCAGCCTTTCCTTTTTCCCAGCAATAACCAGTGCAGCCCTTTCCCCCCTCCTTTCCCAGTACAAAGCCAGCCCTTCCCAATGAATTCTGGAGCTGTGGGCTCTGGGGGTGTGTGAACACACAGTGGCCAGCTAACAGTGGGTGTTACAGGCACAGTGCCCTGCACAGAGAGGACCAAACTCTGCAGGGTGGCCAGAACTGCAGCATTCCCCCTGTAACCAAGCATAGCCCTTTTTTTGCCTCCCCAAAGCCTTTCCCTTTTTCTCTAATCATTACTGAGGAGACAGTGAAGCCCCTCCTGTGACAGTTCAGGTGATGCTCCGTGAGTGCAGCACTCTGTGGGTGCTGTGTGTGCACAGACACCCCTCGTGCCCCAGCACAGCCCGCCCTCCCTGCTGATTCATAGCGGCCATTCCTTATTTTTCTCCTCTCCTGTCTGTGTGCCACTTGTAGCTGTGCCTTGGGGGTGCTCAGTGGTGTGGGGGTGGCACACACACAGCCAGGTGTCAGCAGGCCCAGTCCTGTCCACAGGTGTTTTAAGAGCCCAGCCTGCCCTGATTTTACCCCAGTAATCCTCAGAATCAGCATGGAAAACGAGGGCTCAGAGCTGGTGTAGCTCTGCATTTAAAGCTGCCTGCAGCACTTCACAGAACAGCCTGAGCTGGGAGGGACTCAACAAGGATCATGGATCCAACTCCTGGCCCTGCACAGACACCCCAAAATCCCACCCTGTCCCTGAGAGTGTTTTCCAAACCCTCCTGGAGCTCTGGCAGCTTTGGGGCCGTGACCAAACCCCGGGGAGCCTGTTCAGGGTGCCCCTGACTGTACAAGGCCCCTTTGGTGTGCTCAGAGCTTTCGACCCTAGGACGTCCCTCCCTGGGCTGGTTTGTGCACACACAGGACCAGCAGCACCTGGAATTCCGTGTGTGATTCCCTGTGGGACTCTGCCCTACTGTTTCTTGGATGCCAGTGACCTGACAGCCCCCAAGCTGTGCCCAGCCCCCCCAGTGACCCCAGAGCTGTGCTTGCCTTGCAGGCCCTGAGTGAGGAGATCAAGCACATGCACGGGCTGCGCATCTTCACCTCCACCCCCAAGCCCTGAGGCTGCTCCACACCAATAAAGTGCTCCAGGGCTGCTCTGGCTCTGCCTCCCTGGATGGATAAACTTCAGCCAGTGTTGTGTTTTCAATCAGGGCACCTGTGGGAGGGGGGAAGAAGAGGAGGAGACCCCCCCTCTTCCTCTGAAAGAAGAGCAGGAAGAAACTTTATTATTGCCTTGCCACACAGGAGGGTCCCTCCCTCGTGTCCCCCCCATCCATGGGACACTCCAGAGCTGCTCCTCCCTCCCAGGGACAGGGACACCCCCCCGGGACCAGGCACTTCTCTCCCCCCCTCAGTGCTGCTGCCAAGGGGAGCTTTAAGGCTCTGGGCCAAAGTGCACCTCTTATCCTAAAAAAAGCACTTCCAAAAATAAGCTGAGCAGCTCTCAGTCCCGGCCAGGCGGCTGCAGAGCCCAGAGGGAAACTCTGGGAGCAGGAAGCAGCTGTGCAGGACTTGGAATGTCGCCCTGTGAGGGACAAAACCTGCTCCACCTTCACCCAGCCCACAGCTGTGGGGCAGAGGAGCCCAGTGGGGGCTGCACAGCAGGAGTGGAGCCACTCGGTGTGTCCAGTGATCCTGGAGCCAAGCGTTGAGGTGGCTGAAGAAGAAGCAGAAAGGAGAGGCCAGAAGGGTCCCCCCAGGAATGTTTTATCTGTCCTTGGAGCCCAACTTCTCAATCAGTTCCTGCAGAGGAGCCAGTTCCCTCCTGTCAATCAGGCTGAACTCCTGGCAAGGGAAAAGAGACACAAAAATTACAGGCAGCTCTCAGAGAGCTGCTGGAAAACGTGGCTGGTCACCCTGGAAAGGCACCATGTGGCAGCTCCTGGGAGAACCACAGAGGAGCAGCCACCTCTCCCTGTTCTCTGTGCAGAAATCCAAGTGTTTCAGGGCAACAACAAAACTTGTGCCACATTGCTGTGCACAGAACGGGAAAAAAAGGCGCTGGCGCTGCTACTTCTGAGTGACTCTTAAGCTGCAAACTGCCCCAGGTTCTGTTCTAAGCCTGGGTTTGTTGCTGCAGGTGGATAACTGAAACCTGAGAGGGAAACTCAAGCATTCACAGCCAACTCAGCCCCACTTCCTGGAAAAAAACCCCACAGAAAGCCCAAGCCCACAAACAGCAGAGCCGGGTGCAGAGGGGGACTGGGTGTTATCTGCCAGCACACACCACAGCCGCGCATCTCCAGGGAAGGGCTTAAAACCACCTCCCTTCAAAGAGGGAACAGGAAAGCCCTTCCCAGCTCACCTGCACGAAGAAGATGAAGTGCTTGAAGGAGGTGTTGAGATGGGCCTCCTCCTGCAGCCGGATCACCGAGTCGAAGTGCTGGTGGTAGATGTGGGCGTAGACGCGGAAGAGCCGCTTCAGGATCGTCTTGGCCACCGACATGAAGTTCTTGGGAAAGGGGACGCCTGGAAGGCACAGGAACAGGGGGGATGAGGCTGGGGTTGCTCAGGAGGTGCCATCCTGTGTCACACAGCACCACTCACCGATCTTGGAGGGGAAGAGGGTCTCGTCATCCAGCTGGTCCTGCACCCACGTCATCAGGTAGTCGATGTATTTGGGCGCCGAGCACTTGATGGGCTTCTTGATGTTGGTGCCGTCTGCCCAGTGGTACTCGTACCTGGGACAGGGACAGGCATTCTGTGCTCCCACAGGGAAAAGGGCATTTTCAGGCCCTGTGACCTCCTCATCTCAGGAAGGGGCCACACTGGTACCCTGGGGAGCAAGAGCAGCGCTTGGCCTGTTTGAGTTTGTCAAGCCCAACACAACAGCGTTGATCCTTCCAGGGCTTCACCCTCCCAAATCCCAGGACACGCTGTGTTGGATCCCATCAGGATCAGAGTCCACCATCAGGATCAGAGTCCAGCTCCTGGCCCTGCACAGACACCCCAACAATCCCACCCTGTCCCTCAGAGTTTTGTCCAAACCCTCCTGGAGCTCTGGCAGCCTTGGGGCTGTGCCCACTGCCCTGGGGAGCCTGGGCAGTGCCAACCACCCTCTGGGGGAAGAACCTTTCCCTGAGATCCAACCTGAGCCTGCCCTGACACAGCTCCAGCCATTCCATGGTCCTGTCCCTGCTCACAGAGAGCAGAGCTGCCCCTTCACTGCCCCTCTGGATGTTAAAAATGAGCCTCCACTTCATGGAAACCTCCTCTGACATCATAATTTCCTTAAAACGACCCAAAAACTGCCCAAAAGGAAGGCCAGGGCCATCACCCACCACCTGGATAAATTCCCCTCTGGCTTCCAGACACCCTCCAGGAATTTGGCACTCGCACAAGGCTTCTGTGATAAGACCATCCCAGGAGTTGGGAGCCTCCAGATCCAGTCCCCACATGTGCTCATCATCAATCCCAGGGCTCCTCCCAACCGGGGCAGACATGGACTGACAGCACAGAACCCACTTTCTCTGAGATCTCCCCCAAAGTCCCTCAAAAGCAGGAGCCACCCCCCATCCCCACTGTCACCTCCTGCTCTACAAGTGAAAACAGTGCCCTTCAAACGTTTCCTGTTGTTACAGGAAATGGCCCCAAAAATAGAGGCAGGAAGTGGCAGTGCTGGGGAGGAAAGCAGGGCAGGATGTTCCAGGGCACCCACAAAGCTGGGCTTAAAAACTCAGGGCCCTGAGCAACCTTACAGAGAAGATTCCCAGCTGGAGCTTTGCCTTGGCAAAATATGAGTGCAGAGCCAACAGCTGGTGTTCTCCCTGCAGGATTCACCCCTAAAATCAATGAGGTGGCCCCAAAATGTGCCTTCACTATCTTCTTTCCACCCCCTACAATGCCCTGACCTTCTCCTACACAGCAGTAACACCTTGTCAGGAGGCTGCAAATGTGTCCTGAGAATCACAGCCCTGGGAATGTCCAAGGCTGGAACAACCTGGGCCAGTGGAAGGTGTCCCTGCCCATGGCACGGGGTGCCACTGGATGAACTTTAAGGCCCCTTCCAACCCAAACCATTCCACGATTCTCTACAACTTTGACAAGACCAGACTCTTCCAGTTGAGTTGGATCTCTCATTTTCTTTAAAACCAACCTTTCCAATCTCTTCAGCTTCCAGACATAAGGACCTGATGGACAGGGAAAAGAGGAGACCCCAGAGGGTGTGACCACGAGCAGGTGAACACCACCAGAGGAGCGCAGTGCCTTGAGCCCGTGGGGCTCTTCTCAGCTTCTTTCTCCACACTCCTGAGTGTCCCCCCACAGAAATGTGTCCCCAGCCCCCAGCAGACCCCTCACCTGGGCCCTGCAGACATGACAGGGCAGCTGCTCTCTGTGCAGAACTCCGTGATGGTGCCGTACAACATGTTGATTTGGTTGAAGAAATCCACAGCTGGGAAGGAAAGGCATCAAAGTGACTCAAAGCGTGAACACAACATGGGCTCTGAGGATCCCTGGGCACCCAAAAAACTCTTGGAAGAACCAAACATCCCCTTCCACGTGATGTCACCTGGCTCAGGACTTTGAGACAGTTCAACCATCGAGGAACTGGAATTTCTCTGTCACTTTTTCACTGCCTGGCTCCTTTCCCACCTGACTTGCACAGCACAAAGCTCCACTTAGCATTCCATATCCTTGGAAATAACAGCTTTGGGTTCCAGGCTCCCCAAAACCCTGACTGATCTGAACAAACAGGAGAGACCTCCCTCAGGCTGAACTCTCCCTGCCCTCCTTCCAAACTGCTCTTTCCTCCTCTAAACTCCAGAGAAACAAAGTTGAAGGTCAGGGGGAGCAGCTGCTAAAAGCAAACCGAACTTTGAAAAGGATTTGAAAACAGCAAACAAGAAAGGAACTCCCCAAAGCTGGAGTTCAGTGGAAATACTCCACTTCCTCCCTGGATTATTTGGTGCAGCTTTTGCAGCCAACAACAGGAACTTTGTAACTCCAAAAATAACCCTTCACAAACCCAGCCACCTCTGAGAGCCTGAGCTCATGAAACCCTCCCCAAAACCACGGCGGGGCAGGTTTGTCCCTTCCTTTTTTCCGCTGAGACTTTGCTTTCCTTTCAGAAAGAGCTGCCTGGGGAACTGCCAGGGTTGTGCAGGGATGGAGCCCGAGGTTTCTGGGGGTTTTCCCCCCTCAGAGGACTCACTGTTGACAGCAATCCACTCGTTGAGGTCCTCCCCCTCGGGCAGCATCACGGCCTGCCGCAGGTTCCCGCTGCCCAGCGTGGCCTCCGCGTGCTTCAGCAGCTCGTACTGGTGGGAGCCCTCGGGAATGTTCTTCTTGGGCTTGAAGGTCTTGGAGGAACGACTCCCACTGGGGAAGGAGGGGACACTGAGCCTGGAAAAGGGCCCCGACATCGCCCAGCCCAGCCGTCCCCCCGCAGCACCGCAGTGCTGGCGGTCCCTGACCCCAAACCCTCGAGTGCCACATCCACGTCCCCTGAATGTTCCCAGGGATTGTGACTCCAGCACTGCCCTGGGCACATCATTCCAGGCCTTTACAGCCCTTTCTGGGAAGGATTTTCCCTCAGTATCCAACCTGAACCTGCCCTGGGGAGAGGGGAGGCCAATGACCTGAAGCCATTTCCTCGAGTCCTTTTGGAAATAATATAATTTGGAAATAGTATATATTTGGAAATAATGTATAATATAATGTAATGTAATATAATGATAGATATTAATTATACTAATAGATATTAATTATACTAATTAGATATATAACATGTTGTTATATATTACATAATTATTATATAATGTATTTTAGCCTATATAATACATTATGTAATACTATAATAATGTAATATATATTATATAATTATATATTATATATATAATATATAACAGTTATCAAAATTATATTTGTTATTTTATATTATATTATATACTATATTATATAATTATATATAATATATATATTATATAACGGTTGTTAAATTAAGTATAATATATTATATATTACATTATATACTATATTATATAATAGTTATAATATATATTATATATTATGTATTATATATTATATATTATATAAATTATATATTATATAATAGACCATTGTATAATAGACCATTGTATAATTATATTATATAATAATATATACTACATAATATGTATTATATTCTGTATAACATAATATATAAAATAATATATAATATAGACTTGAAATAATATAACCAACTTGGAAATAATAGAACTTTTGGAAAAAATATAACCTGGAAATCACAGAACTTTTGGAAACCATATGACTTTTCTAGAACCAATAAGCATTAATTGTATGGTTTGTTAAAGCAAAATGTGTAAATAGGTGCCAAAGTGCTGGGTTGGTGTCTGTGTGGAGGCAGCATTTTTGTCAGCACTGCCAATAAAGCAATGCCTGGTTTTGTGACACTAAAAACACGGTGTTAGAGGCCAAAACTTCAGAGTTTTAGTACTTTTCCCAAGCTGTGTTCTCACAAAAGCTGCCCGTGGCTAACACACAACCTGTGATTAATTAAAACATTTTAAAAATCAGAAAAGTTCCATCATTCCCAGCACTTTCCCAGTGTTCCCATGCCAGAAACACTCCCCGTGTTACCCCTCCCCATCCGGCACATTCCCTGTTTCCCTCACCCTTGGGATGAACAGATGTTACAGCCAAGCCAAAAACCTTCCTGGTGGCATCACAAACCCCTCTTCCCTCTCTCCCTGAAAATCCCAAACACCTGCAAAGGCCCAAAGGCTCCAAGTCTTTGGCCCAGAGGCACAAAACAACAGTCGTTTTTCCATCATGGAAAGAAAACCCCACGTCCCTGGAGCAAATTTTACACCCTCTGTGCTCAAACAGAGGTGGGAAACCACCTGCTAAAAATGTGACTTGAGAGCCTCCAGAAATGCAAATGTTCCCCACACTCGTCCCTCGCTGTCCCCAACCACCTCCCTGTCCCTCCTGCCTGTCCCAAATAGCCAAAACTGATGAATTTTGGTACTTCTCTACCACAAAATGTTACATTTCAGACCCTGCCAGCTCCCAGAGAGAGGGATGGACAGGAAGCTCACAGGAGCAGAGCACGGCTTGGGGAAAACGGGATTCTCTGGTTGCCAGACAACCCCTTCCCTCCAAAACTGCCCCCTCAAAGGCTTCCCACCCCCTCATAGCCCCCCAAAGCCCCTCTCCATGAGTTCCTGCCCTCCAGGTCACCCCACTCCTGCTTCCAGCCCCCTCCTCATCCCACCTGGGACCCTCTGGCCCCTCACCTTCTTCCAAGGCTTCATCCTAAAAAACCCACCACTCCCCCAGGGTTTCTTCCACTCCTCCCTGTGTCCCTCCAGGGCTTCCTCCTCCCCCCACACTCTTCCTCAGCCCCTTCTTGTGCATCCCTAAGCAAACTTTTCAAGGTTTTTCTGCTCCCATACACACTCAGGGAACCCCCCCAAGCCCCTCATGAGCCCCCCCAGCCCAATCCCACCCCGGGCTTCTCCCTAAACCTTCCCCTAAGAGCCCTCCCAGGCCTCATCATGGGCCTTCCTCAGCTTCTTGGGGGGCCTCTGACCCCCCAAAACCTTCCTGAAAGCCCAGGACTCCCCTCAGGAGCCCCCAGACCCCCTCCAGCTCCCCCACATCCTCCTCCAGCTCCGCCCGCCCCAGGAAACCCACAGCGCCTCCCCAAAAAACCCACCCTCCCCTCAGCCCTCCAGCCCCCTCCAAACGCTTCCCCCCACCCCAAACCCCTCTCACAGACCGAGTCCAAGTGTCCCCACGGGCCTTTCCCCCCACCCCGAGCCCCCCAGGGTCCCCCCGGGCACTCACAAGAGGAAGCTCATGGCGAGAGGGGCTGAGGGAGCGGGAAGGGGATCGGGGAAACGGGAAGGGCCAAGGGAAGGGAACGGGATCAGGGAGCGGGATGGGGCCGGGCTGAAGGCAGCGGGCTCTGTGCGGTGTCCGTTCAGTCCGGCCCGGGCTGAGGGAGCGGGGTCGGTCCGGGCTCTGTTCGACCGAACGGAGCCGGGTCTGTCCGGTCCGGTCCGACGGGGCGGGATCCGTCCCGGTCTGTCCTGAAGGAGCGGGGTCTGTCCTGAAGGAGCGGGGTCTGTCCTGAAGGAGCGGGGTCTGTCCCGAAGGAGCGGGATCTGTCCTGAGGGAGCGGGATCTGTCCTGAGGGAGCGGGGTCTGTCCCGAAGGAGCGGGCTCTGTCCTGAAGGAGCGGGGTCTGTCCGGGCTCTGTCCGGTCCGTTCTAAGAGAGCGGGCTCTGTCCGGTCTATTCGGTCTCTATCCGTGCTCTGTCCGGTATGTCCGGTCTCTATCCAGTCTCTGTCCGCTCCCTTCTGAGGCACCGCGGCCGCTCCCCTCGGGCCTCGCCCGGGCCGTGCCACCAACTCTCGCGAGAGCTCCGCGAATGGGCGGGGCCTCGGCCGCCGCCGTCACCATGGCAACGGCCCCGCGCGCGCGGGGACAGCGGGCTGGGGACCCCCCGGACCCTCCAGGGACCCCCCGGAACCCTCCAGGGACCCCTCAGGGACCCTCCAGGGACCCCTCAGGGACCCTCCAGAGTCCCCTCAGGGACCCTCCAGGGTCCCCTCATGGACCCTCCAGAGTCCCCTCATGGACCCTCCAGAGTCCCCCCATGGACCCTCCAGAGTCCCCCCATGGACCCTCCAGGGTCCCCCCATGGGCCCGGGGACCCCATGGACCCTGCGTGGGTCTGGGGACCCCCATAGACCCTCCCCGTGGGGATGGGGACCCTCCAGAGCCCCACCCCATGTCCCTGGACAGACCCTTGGTGGGTCTGGGCACCCTCCAGAGCCCCCTCCCCACGAGCCTGGGGACCCCCAGGGACCCCCACATAGGCCTGGGGACCCCCAGAGCCCCCTCCACACGGGCCTGGCCATCCCCCCACCACGGATCTTCCCCCTGCCCAGAGTCCCCCCAACCCACAGGCCCTTCCCCACACCCTCCACCAAACCTTCCCCACCCCCAGCTGCCACCTGGTTGAAATCCCCCCCGAAATCCCAAAGTTCATCGACCCCTTTCCCCAGGGCTGATTCCTGCATGTTTTTACCCTTTTTTTTTTGCTCCTTACATGGCTCGTCCAACCCTTGTCTGGGGAAGAAGCTGCTGTTCTTGACCTAAAAAATGACTTTTATAACCAAGGAGTGACCATGAGGAGTTAAAAACTAAACTAAACACGGCGAGGTTGTTTGTGTAATTTATGTCACCTCCCCCAGCTCCAACAATGGGCACAGTGTGGAACCGGCTCTGCCAGCACTGACTGGGATGGAGCTGGTGATCCTTGGATTCACTGGACAATCAGGAAGGAATAAAAACCTCCCCAGGCTTTTCCAGCACCTCCATGACCTTGGGATAAACCTCCAAGGTCGCCTTTCCTGACTCAAGGGGTACCGAGGGCAAAGTTAAGGAAAATAAACACACAGGAGGGGGTTGGACTTGTTCCATATGGATTCCCAAGGACTTACAGGTCCTTCTTTACCTCTTCTCCTGGGCTGATCCCTCAGTGTGGGCAGCAGTGGAGGGGGGAATTCTGCCTCTCTGCCCCCTTAGGTGAGACCCCACCTGCAGAGCTGCTGCAGCCCTGGAATCCCCACAGTCAGAAGGATTTGGAGCTGCTGGAGAGAGTCCAGAGGAGGCCCCGGAGCTGCTCCCA
>JAWWLV010000502.1:0-11359 GCA_035041135.1 Platyrinchus mystaceus | reverse complement strand
AGGAACTGGTTTGTGTGCACGATTGTGTGTGATAATAAGCCCTGTTTATTTTCTGCAGGTATAAACTAGCGATGAAGCTTTACAGGAAGTGAAATTTTAATTAGATTTCAATTAATAGAAGAAATATAACATAGTGTATGCATATACATCTGTTTTTATTGCATACTGCATTCTTCCATCCTCTGATCAAAGGCAGTTACAGTCTAACATGCGTGCTGTGAAATGCTAAGCTCATCATCTCTGACTTGTGAAACATGAACATATTCTGTGCCAGCTGAATATCATATAGTGTGTAAGGAGATAAAAAACCTTCTTCTCACATTTCCTTCCTTGCAAATCCATTGCAAATACATTGCAGTTCTAGCAGTACATCACTAGCAATAGTTAATACATTTTGAAAATTTCCACATGGAACTTTGGGAAGGAGTCTTATGCTAGATCACATTAAAATCTAGAAGTTCTGTTACTCTTCCTTCACAATTCATAAAGCCTCAACCTGACAGAAGGATAGTGAAAAATTAGAATAAACAAAATTTGAATATACAGAAATATTTATCTCCTATTTTGCAAAAAGACCTGGAGAAAAAGGCTGGTATACTCTATGGCAACCAGATGAAGACATAAAGATCCATAAGACATAAAAATACATTTCTGGCAGAACTGCTAAGAGTTTGTTTCATGTTGTTACTATAAATTTGTTTCATGGTTTCCACCTCCTACACTAACCCTCCATCCTCTTTAACAACTCATGCAAAATGGGAAAATAACCATACTTTGTTCAATTTTACAGCAATCAAATAGTGTGCTAAGGAAGATTCTAATGAGTTGGGACTCCCCATAAGCTAACTGAAATTGATATTTATTTTTTCAATAAACCATATAGTGCCTGAATATTTTAGTGTTATGCAGTATTAACTGCAGTATGAATGTAGTGTGTAGCATGGTAAAAAGCCTTTTGTTACCAAGATTATTTGAAATAATAATTTTACACCAGATTTAAATATCATCCTATGATTTCATTCATCATATCTGCATGCAGCTGACTATTGCCGCTATATAAAGAATAGCTATATGCAGATGAACAGAGAACACTATGTATTCAGCAGGTCATCTCTGTGTGCAAATTTACCTTTTTAAAGAATATGATCACAGTAGTTTCTAGTACAAATTAAATGCACAGTTTAATAATTAATTTTTTCACTGTTCATGAAAGATCAGATCCAGAAGTCAGTCCTTCATCACTGATAAATATCTGCTAGCAGTGAAAGATAATGTTCTTTCCTGTGCTGGTTTTGACTGGGATAGACTTTTCTTTGCAGAGGCTAATATGGGGATTTGTCATGGATTTATGCAGCAAACAGTGTTGATAACATAGGAATGTTTTTGTTATTACTGAGAAAGGCCCAGGGCCTTTCTGCTCCTCACCCCACCCGACTAGTGAGCAGACTGGAGCTGTACAAGGAGTTGTGGTGGACACAGCTGCGACAGCTGATCCCAACTGACAACAGAGATATTCCAGATCATGTTAGGAGGGATACTGTCTGTCTTCCTAAGTAAACTTTATGTGTAATTAAGCCCTGCTTTCCTGGAAATGGCTGAAGACCTGCCTGCCATTGGAAAGTAGTGAATGAATTCCTTATTTTCCTGTGGTCTATGCCTGTAGAGTTTGCTTTCCCTATTAAACTATCTTTATCTAAACCCATGTATTTTCTCACTATTACTCTTGTAACCCTTTACCCTCTTTGACCAGGAGGACCAAGTATGTGATGCTTAGACACCTACCTGAGCTAAAGCAAAGCACATGGTTATGGGCTGACAAAATAGTTTCCACTCACTTAAAAGTGGACCTCAGATTCTAAAATATGTGACAAATTACAATGCTCCAATAAAAAATCCTGTGAGGAGAATCCTATTCCAGAATACTTCTGGGCAAAAGTCATCTCCATTTCTTGTCCCAGACCCTAATAAATCTACTGCTATTTGATTGAATTATAAATCTCCTGTCATTAATGGAGCGCTTTACTCTAATTGTAAGACGTCTGAAATTTATAACAAAGTTTTCAGAACACAATTGTCTTCAGATATGTCTGCCTGTCGCTTTGAAGAATGTTTCAATTTTGCTTTACTGCTGAGAATATCAATATACCAGATCATTGTAATTCTCTTAGTGCAATCACAGTATTATAAATAAACGTGTTTCATTTAGGCCTGATAAGATTTGATTTATCCTAAGAGAAGTGGTAAAGAATGTATTCTCTTTCATTTTAAACTGAACAACAGCAACTGTGTAGGCTTATTGTGGCAGGAAAGATTCCAAAGAAAGATCTTTACAATGCCATAGGAAAGAGAACTGTGTTTTAATTGTCAGCACTGTGTGTCATGTGGGAATGGAGACTTTATTATGTGCAACAGAAAGACAGAAATATTAAATTGGCTAGGAATTCAAAGAGCAGGGTAGTGACTTCTGATTGCTCCTTGCATTATATTGAGTGGAATTACTAGAGCTATGTGAAAATGACTGAACATGAAGTGAATGTAAGCCTGTTTGTTTTGTAAAATCTTATGAAGATTTGTATAGAAGTCAATATAGCTTTTGGAAGCTTTTCTTTTTTTCCTGTATATTGAAATATTCTGTAAATTCAGCAAGTGTACATTTATAGTAGATAGTAAATAGATAGATATTAATTTCATGCATTAAATTTGTTATTTATTTTGAAGAAATGGCAAAAATACAAAAAAAAATCGTTGAAATATGTAGTTTCCTTACAAAATATATGATAGTCTTAGCCTTCTGCAAACTGAAAGTTTTGCAGAAAAGTGTCTGAATAGAGCTTGTTATAACTCGTCTTTCACAACAAACTCTGAATTGTAATTAAGCAGGAGTGAGGCCTATAATCGAAATATTGCACTTAGGTGTTTTATTACGCTGAGGTAAACCAAGTTTGCCATATTGTCTTTCATTTTCAATAACCTTTCTACTTTTGGTCTCCTTGGTCTTTCTTCCTTTCTCCCACTTGTCCTCCTGCATCAGGTTTTAAATTTACACAATGAAAGACTATCTAAGGTCTTATTTTAAGGGTACTACTTTTCATCGTGGAATCATGGAACTGTTTAAGTTGGAAGAGGCCTCAAAGATCATCTTGTTCCACCCTCCCTGCCAGGGGCAGGGACACCTTCTACTAGACCAAGTTGCCCAGAGGCCCATCCAGCCTGGTATCCAGCCTGGTGTTGAACATTTCCAGGGATGGGGCATCCACACCAGCTCTAGACAACCTGGGACAGTGTCTCACCACTCTCATAGTGAAGAATTTCTTTATATATCTAATCTAAGAAAGAGTGGGGTACAGACTATCTGATATAGACCATACAGATAAAAAGAAGGAGAAATACAGCAAGTAAATGAACAGATTGCTGTTCCAGATATTTCATAATTCGTTACATTGACTGTCGTGGGTTTGCTGACCAGCCTCCCCGGGACTGAAAATAGTTTTTCCAAGTGGATTTCTGGACAAAGCCAATCAAAAGTTTTAGTAACGCCTCTGCCAATTACATATTTAAGAGAACGGAAGAGAAGGTTTGTGACACAGAAGAGATAAGAGCCACGAGGCAGAAATTAGGAACCATATAGGGAGAGATGGCAGGCCCCACGTGTGGGCCAGGTCTTCCTCCTCCCCCTGGCTGTGGGCCAGGGTCAGGTGTGGCACTGAAGCGCCCCTGGCCGAGACATGTAACAGAATGGAGGAAAAACTCTAGGAAGACTGCCTGGACAAGACGGCTGCAGAAGGAATTCCAGGTAGAGAGATAACAAAACCTCCAAGGTCAAAACTGGCAGCTGGAGGAGAGAGAAGCCCGAACGGAGGGTAGTTTCTTCTCTCCCCCACTGCCTCTCTCCCTTCAGCAGGAAAAAGACTGAAAACTAAAGACCTTGCCATCTGTGGAAAATTACATAGTGAGGAGATCCTCTGCAGCTCATGAAAGAGCTCACGCTGGAGCAGAGGAGTGCATGAAGAAGACGTGACTGTGTGGGAGGCCTAAGATGAAACAGAGTTGTGCTGGAAACCTGTGGCCTCTGGAGAGAGAGACCTACGCTGGAGCAAGTCGGCCCAGATAGGATCTTGTGATCTCAGTGAGGGATCCATGGTAGTGCTGCTTCTCCTCCTGAACTGAAAGAAGGGGGGAGGAGTACTTCTGTAAATACATAACACTTTTGCCTAATTAGAATTGTATATATAGTTCTTTAGTTTTTATCTCGCTAGTAATAAATCCTAATATTATTCTCCCCACATCAGATCTCTTTTGTCTGCATAAACCTTCTCTCAACTTATAGCAATTGTGTGGGGGGTGAGAAATTGGCCCAGGGCAAACCCATGATAATGTTTTTATGGTTTTGGACACTGTGCTATAGATATAAACTGGTTTAAGCCAATCATATTACTTTCAAAGTTAATATTAAAGATAACACAGACTTATCACTTGATATAATCAAATAATTGGAAAAAAGAAGCCCAAAGAATTATTTCCAAAACAATTCAAAAGACTGTATGTAAAAATATGATGTTGTATTTTTCAGAAATAATCCACTGAATGCATTATTGAACAGTAATGGACTTCATCACATGGTTAACTCCAATGAAGTGCTTTGTTGCATCAAGATAAACTTGGGTGACTCAGTTTTGCCTACTAGATACTAGATACTCTGTTACAATATCAATATCCTTTATTGCACAAAAATCTAGTTACTTAGCAAAAAACAGACTGCAAACAGCATTCCAAGTTTAGTAAAAACTTCGCATATTCACAGGCCCTGGATTTAAAACTCAAAAAAATTGATTTCTATAATTTCAGTACAGAATCTGTGAATTTCAAGTGTTCCATGAAGAATAAAGGACACTTGAAATAATTACTATTATTCCAGTATTTTCAGTATGCAATCGCTGTTTAGCTCTTTATTACACACCTTTTACTTGACAGGCAAGTGAAAGTGAGTGCATCTTTTACACTGTTCTCTTTCTTGATGATTAAAAGTATTTGTTTAGAGACACCATTATACTTTTGAAAAAATTTCAGGAGAACACATGGGAGCATCTGTAGTGAAATAATTTAGTTGTGTTGACCATTTTTTTTCATTGCATTGATCATTGGGTCATGAAATCACCAAACATATTATCACTAACTGCTTGGTATGCTTAATATAAACATATTTGTTACAAAAAAATAGGGAGGTACTGATTCAGTTCTTCAACAGGAGAGCTTGCATGTTAAAAGTTAAAAATATTCCATAAGAATCTGAATCTATTGTGTAGTGATCCTGTTAGAGATCTTTATTTTTATCTCAGCCTGCCTACCTTAGCCATACAGATTTCATGTAGAAATAGGCTGCACATGGCAAGGTAAGTCAGAAAGAGTCCTGGTGGAGCACGCTTTAGCACCTGCTGAGCTTCAGTGATGGCAAGAACTTCTCTAAGCTACTGTGTCCCACCAGGAAACAGTGCTGCAATTGATCTTGTTCAATAAGCAAATGTTGGGGTTTTGCCAGAGGTTTAATTTTTCAGGAAATTGAAGTTTAGCAATAAAAAATTAATAGCATCCCAATTGAAACAAAGCTTATGTTAGTTGTACTGTTTCCTAACCACTGATACACTTTCATTTTAATTTTCTTTGTCTCATTTCCATTTAAAAAGAAATTGTTAAACCATACTTTTCTGCACAGAAGGCTTGTTTTGACCAATAAAAAATAAATTGTGAACCAAAAATTTATGCCAACTTATCTGTGATCAAAAGTAGAGAATGGAAGTTGGAGGAAGGCTTAATGATAAATAGGGTTAGTGTTCACTGTAGGTTTGGAAGTGTAACTGTTGAAAAGATCTGGAATTATGCAATGCACAAGGAAAATAGATTGTACAAAAAAATTCTTAAGATAAATTTGTTCTCAAAAAACCCACCTAAGAATACGCTGTGTATTCTTAAGAATTGTTTACTGGCAGTTTATTTCTGCACTGGTAAAGATATACCTTGAACATTGTTTTGCCATGGATGGATTTTCCATTTGAATGATTCTTTAAGGTGAGACTGCTGTTTGCAAGAAGGAAATTTCACAAGCCTTTCATGACGTACTAGTCCAGTCCTAGACACACTTTCACTCTCAGAAATTACAGGTAGAAATAAGCTAAAATCTAAACAACTCCAAGGTAATTGCTCTTTTCAACTGTTAGATATTATGGTTTATCCTCAATTAGGTGAGCAAAAAACCCCTCACTTTTGAGAAATAATCTCAGGTTCTTGGTGAGTAAATGTGACTACTCAACAATCTGATGCAAGTACAAACAGATCCAACACTCTCCTGCCACCAGAAAATAGATAAAGCTGAAAACATTAATCAGTACATCAATGACCTGTCCTCCAACAGAAAGTGTATTGAATGCCCATGATCAATGACATATTTTCTTTTTGGTTTTGGTGTTGGTGCTTTTTTTTCTCTAACTAGCTTTATTCAATAAAGACCTTGGAAGTTCTTTTTTCCTCTAATTTTGCGATATTTTCTATGTGTTTTTCAAAGTAATAAAAAATTGTTATCTTTGATTAAAAAGTAATGAAATTTTAGAAAAATGTCAGTAACTCCAACATATCTGACAAAATTACATATTCATTGTGCCTTATTTACCTTGATTATTTCTACTGTCACTCCAGTTTTGTGAAGTACCTTATCAACAAAATGCATTTTATTACACAGAATCAGTAGCACATTCACTGCAAAGTAAGAAGGAAGAAGAAATAAGATTTGCAGTGTTGGAATACAAATTTCCTTTCCCTTGCCATGTCTTTTATTGTTAAGTTGTGTGAACTCAATTGACATTCTGACTTCTCTGGGTAGTTTCACTCAAAGTACTGTCCTTACATTGTATTTAAAAACATTATTTTATTTTGTGATGAATCTATTGATTAAAAGTACTAAACGTTTTTTTTTGGTGCCAACTGATTTTTAAATTAAGCATAATACACTCCAAGATTACATTTTCAGAAAAAAACTGGTGCTGACCACCTGTCTAAAACCACTTAACTGTGAACTGCTATGTTAAAGAGCTTTTTGAATTGTGTGCTGTATGAAGGAGAGTCAACCCCATGCCTTCCACTTTCCTAGAGAAGCCACAAAGCTTCATGCCAGTGCGGAGAAACATGGGATACTTTTCAGTCACCTGTGCTGCTGCTGCTGCTTGCAAAAGCTGTGTTATTCATAGTGTCAGAAGGGAAGCAAAGAGACTTAGAAAACTAGTAATAAGAGCATGCATCTGAGGTAAGGCAGATGAAATAAATCTGTTTCGCTTGGATTATTTCAGAAAACACACAGAGATGGTGAGTGTTGGAATCAAAGTCTCAGTCAGTTTAATAGATTGCCCTGGCAACAGATTCAAAGTTGATGTTCTGCTTCCGTTTTACATGGAACATCTATACATCAAGCCATTTTAAAGGGAAAGCATTCTTTCTCTTCAGGTCCCTGAAAGTGGAGTAGTAGTGCTTACACTCAGAGTGGTCTGAGAATGCTGGATCCCCTGAATGAATGGGGGGGACTCCATCCACAGATCTTTGCCCAAACTTCACATTTGGCATGGAAATTTTTCCTTTTGTCCAAAACATTCTCAATTTGTATCACTAGGCAACTTCTGTATAAGGTGTGGACAAATCTTAAGCTCACTTATTTGAGCCTTCAAAGCAAATTGACTGGGGGGAGGCCAAAGGGGTTGTCCTAGACCCTCAAACACTCCTCATTAGGATCTTATGTGCAGGAGCACCCCTGCACATGCATGCCTGCTGCGCTCATTTCAATTACTAGGGAGACTGCTTCTCATATAGGTGGCCTCTGGAGGTAACATCTGTCAAAAATGGCACTGAATGTGGTATATCTTAAGCATTTTATTGGACCTAATTGCAAACATCTACAAGTGTTTCTCCTTCTTGTGCAATAAGTTACAACCTGAAGCCCAAGAAGTAGCTTTCTCCCCTGTTTTATGTTTCCCAGCAATTTCCATACAGGCAGGACTAAGCCCCTTTTTCAAGAGGAAGATGAACTGTTGACTGATTCCTGGGGAGAAGAATAATTAATGCTCATCTAACTGTCCCTAGTTAAACTGAATTCATAAGAAGAAAAGGGTAATGAAGAAAGGAAATTGTAGGATTGTGACAGGTAATAAACAGCCACTAATAACTAAAAGGCAAAAAGTGTTTAACATTATATTTTGGGGCAGATTAATTGTATTTAATGAAGAAAAATGAAGTGATAATAAAATTTCATTGAAAGTTTTGGTGCTTTAAATCTTTCCAGAATTTGGAATTTACAATATGTGCACAGACTTAATCCATTCCTGTTAAAATGTTGAGTTTGCAATCTTGCTGATCTTCTTAAACAATGAATGGGCTGGAAGCGCAGAAATGGAAATGTTCTATTAGCTAAACAAATGTTCTCTAAACCAACTATACCAGTCAAAACATTATTGATTATCACTGCCAGCTTGAAGAAAGAGAGATCATTGTTTACATATTCACTGTTGCAGTTTTTAAATTTCATGAGTAGCTTTACAATGCTCCAGCTGGAATAAAAACATTGTTTAGTGGTTATGTTTCTCTAATCTAATCTAATCTAATCTAATCTAATCTAATCTAATCTAATCTAATCTAATCTAATCTAATCTAATCTAATCTATTCCAATCCAATCCAATCCAATCCAATCTTTTAATTATCTTTTTCATTTTTGTTTTGTTATGAAAAATACGATAAAATAAGAACTTATAACAGCCTATTAGTCACCAGCATGTGGCAAGTAATAGCTAAAAAACATTTTTTGGGCAACAAAATCATAAGGAATCTAAGATTTATTAGACTGTGGCAACACTAAAAAAGCCTTGATCTCCCTGACACTGAAATGATGTTTTTCTCCTACACGTCAAATGCAAGCAATTTTGGAAAATCAAGATGTAGATTTACATTTTTATATTGCAGCAAAATGACCCCTTCCATCTTAGTTCTTAATCATATTTCTTGATGATGTCCAAAATCATATTGTAATTTTCTTGGCTGCCCTGTGTGTCAATTAATGATTTCAATGAAATATCAGTTAAGATTCCAAAGTCTTTCCTGGAATGTGACTGTCCTTTGCAAATTCCATATCATATAAGCATGTTTTTTTCCCCCTAGTTGAATTGTCAGTTCTGTAGTTCATCAAACCCTCACTCAGTTTTGTGACTGAGAGTTTCATTCACAAAAAACTGTAGAGTTTTTGGGTAGCATTGAATACCCAAAAAAGCTTCATCTGCAAACTTGCAAATTTCAGTGTTTGCTTTCTTCCCTGAATCACCAGTGCAGACACTGAACAAAGCTAGTCTTAACACTGACCTACTGAGTATTTTGGAGTACTGATAACCTTTATTTGTCCTGGAAATCTTCCAGGTCCTGCTCTTTGCTTCCTTATCTTTGAAGAACTTTCAGTTCATTAAATGACATTTTCTCCAATCTTATCTCAAGTTTCTTTAGTGACTTTTAATTTGCAGCACTTTTGAAAATCTGAGTGTAGTATTTTGTTCACTGGACTGCTTTTGTCCACATTGTTTCTGACTCCCTTGCAAAACTTGTGCAGCAGGATTTTCCTGTTACAGAAGCCACAGTGTCTTTTTTCCAAGTTCTTCTCTAGTTCAATGTAGATATGCCTATCTTAGGCATAAGGTTGAAAGGTAGACTTGCTGGTTTGCAACTCCTATGATCCCTTTTGAAGCCACTCTGTGACAGGGAGTTTCTGTTATGTATTTGTTATAATCTAATTCTGGCATCTTCAAATTTATGTAGAATATTTCATAAAGATTGATATAGTAGGATCCATAACTCCCATATTATTATGCAGTAATATATATTCCCTGTGGGAACCAAAGAGACAATTAAACTTAGTGTTCGTATTTCAGTGTGAAATCTTGACATGGTACTACAGATTATGACATTTTCTAAAGTTTATCTGGGTGTTGAAAACTAGTGTCAGAAAACACTACATGATTTCTGTTGTTGTTAAAGAATATGTCATAGACTTGTGCTTTTTCCATGTGAAAACCAGCTGTGCCCATAGCAAAGTAGTCCCTGAGACACATTTAAACTCAATTGCCTTTTAATGTATTCTACACTCTTTACAACTTTTATGTACTTTTACATTTCTACAACACATTACTTACAGTAACAATTATCAAATTATTTTGGTTGCTTTTGCACATAATGTAACAATGAAAAGGAAACTATTTACATATAAACTCAGAAAGTATGCTTGTCTTAAATTAAAAGAGAGAGAAGTGAATTTGATTTTTATTTGGATACAATTGCATGAAGAAAATGAATTGTCGCCTTATACCACAACAGCAGTTAGGAGGGAAAGAATTAGTCAAGGGAAATGATAAATGATATCTCAGTGGGGTGTAACAGTAGGCAGTGCATCAAATGAGAAACTTAAAGGAGCCTGACAATATCAGTTTCCCTTATACATGAGAAACCAGAATTCAGACTGCAAAAAATCTTTTATGCTGAAGTCAACAGAACCAGACTTTAGCATTTAAGCTGAAAGCTGGACTGAAAGTGTTTCTGTCTGTCTGATGTTATCAATCTTTGGTTGAAAGAAAAATCAGTAATCTATGTCACAGAAAGCACATCTTGAGCTTCCAAGTGCTGGACATTACAATGTGTTCCAATTTTGCATGTAGGAGGATAATTAACTTATGACATCACAGGAATTCCTCTTTATTTGCGAGATCCTAGGGATTTCCACTTTTCAGCATGCTCTGCTGCTTTTAAATCTTCTGAAATCATTATTCTCATTGAGGATCCTGGGATGCATGGAAAACAGAGAATTCAGTCTTATGTACTATGGCTTGTCTGACACTGCTATTATGATTGGTACCTCTTAAATCTCAGCTTGGGAGTTGCTAGTGAAATGCTATGCATCCACTTCAAAGTAACTCGGGAAATTCTTGTTGCTGTAAGGACTTTTAATTTCCCTTTGTCCAGTTTTAGAAATCTGACCATATAGTTCCCCATGCAAATTTCTGCAGTTTATGTAGTTACATGACTGAGCTGATAATTTAGATGCAGCGAAAGCTGCATCTTAAGGTGTTGCTAATGGCTTATTCAGATTTTTTGGAGACAGCAACAAAAATTACTGTTGCATACTGTTGAAAGTCTGCTTTCTGCAAATCTTGGATTGTTTTTGTGTCCTGGGGCTTGTCACTAAGGTCAGAGAATGCATAGGTGCTTGTGAGCATATGTGTGTGGCCAGTCTTCGCGAACGAAGATCTGGGAAAGGTGTTTTTACCTTTCAAGCCTGCGCAATGGATTTTT
>JAWWLV010000501.1:0-11378 GCA_035041135.1 Platyrinchus mystaceus | reverse complement strand
AAGCTAATGAACTCAAGGATATAATACTGGTGAGTAACCTCTGCATTTCTGCATCTTGTAGTAATTTGAGTTTTCTAAGTGGCATAACAGAAACAATATCATTTGAACTAAAAGAACACAAGAAAGCAATGTCTGTACACTTTAAATTTCCAACTGAAATGCACTTAATTTACTTCATATTTCAAGTTTTACTGCTATGACTATTATTTGCTCTTGATGTTATTTCGTTTTGGGTGCTAACTTCCAGTCAAGTTAGAGTTAATAAGACAGTATTACATAGAGATCATGGTTGATCCAGTCAAGCAAAATAACTTATCATTTGGCTGAATAGACTTTCTCAATGAGTTCACTGCAGGGAGACATAAACATGATACCAGGAAGGGGGAAAAGAAAAGAAGGAAGGTGTAATTTGCAATTACAGGATTACAGTAACTCTGACTAGTATCAAATTAGTAGATACCTATGGGAGAACCCCATCTGTTTCTGGGAGTCTCTGTGAAAGCTGGGAAAACAAAGACATAACGTCTATGCTTCGTTGGGTGTGACCACGGAACGGAAAGACAGTAAACACAGATTGAGTTTCCTGGCAGCTGTGCTGAGTCATTCTGGACAGACATGCGCAGTTGTATCTGCAGCTGTGTCCAATTATAAATTATTTATGTAACTAATAAACCAATTGTACATCGACATGTATTACCTAAAACTGTATAAAAGTTGCATTGGTGGCTGCATTAAAGTGTTCCTGGTTCCTGTGTGTTGTTTCTCCACCCAACAGTGACAGATCGCCTTAATTATTCTTCCAGTAAACAGATATATAGGAGGGTAAAAAGGAAAAAAACAATTCTTCAAACTCTTGAAATTAACTGTAATGAGTTTAAGAACTGCTTGAACAATAAAAATCTCAGGACTTCCCAAACATCAGTATTTTAAGTATTAACGTGAGTTCCTGTCCCTCTACACAGAGGGTGAACTGTACCCGACCACCAGTCACATAGGTGGTCCTTGTAGGCTAAAACAAACAGTAAATAAGACAAAGCTTCTGTTTGGAGCTGAACATCACTGTATCACGTTCTTCATTATAAAACAAAGTTAATAAGGGACAGTTATTCTAGTGAAAATTTCTTAAATTGTAATGCTCAAGTCACATGTACTCTATTTTTTTATGTAAAGTTAGTACTTAAAAATCTTATTTATCTTTGAGATAGGTGGGACATGTTTTCAGCTTACTGAAATTTAAACTTTAAGGCACTAATATTTATTTTTCCATTAGAAGGATTATCGTTACATCTACTCTTAACATTAATTGAAAAGGGCATAGATATTCTGTATGGAATGAAGTATTTTATAAAGCAATTTCTATTCCTGTGTAAAAATTAGGGTCATATTAGCCTATTAGCACATCATCTAATTCTACATTTTTACCCATCTTTTAGCAACATGCTTGTTTCAGGGAGGGGCCAGAGGATGCCGAAATGGAAAAACCAAAACATTGTTGAAAACTCAAAGAAACCAATATTTATTACAAAGAGATGGCCAACAAAAACTAGAAACTGAGAGACAGAAAAGGAGAGGAGAGAAAATAAGCTCTCAGTAAAACCCCCCGCTCACGCAGGTGTGTTTTATGAAGTTGTCTTACCGACCCCAGAATGACTAAAATTACCCATAGCAGAAGATGCATCGTCAGACTGTCGGCAGGCTCACAAGAGAGCGGGCGTCCCCGCCAAAGGCAATGTTGTCCTTCATGTGTAACTTGAGAGCACTTGAGCAACAGGCATCTGCTCTTTATCCAATTAGCCGGTGATGTTCACCTGGGCCGGTGTGGCCAGCACCGCCCAGCTGGAGGCCTTCAGTCCCACCCCCCATTATGTAAGTGTCCCTCTTCAGAGTATGCATGAGAACTTTGGAAATCCTCTATCGCATGAGCTGTTTGACTCGAGTGGTCTTATCTATTTGAGTCTGGGGGCTTTACTTCATCCCCTCCTCTTCAGTTTCTCCTTCAAATATCCTCTACAGACAATGAGCGAATCATAGAATACCAATTAAAACAGTTTATACAAGAAGTTCTCTCCTCAAGGACAAGGTTCCCGTTTATCAGTGAACTTAGCAGGAAAAGTACACACTTTCACAGGTGTCTGGGCCAAACACAGACCAAACAGTAGCAGTGTTTAATTAAGCCCGGATACAATGCTGTAAGAGCTGTAAACTAGTACAAACAGTATTTTACTTTTTGAATTTAGTTACCCATAGTTCACATCTTGATAGAACTGAAGGGATGTTGTATCAAATATGGATTAAATTAGCCTGCACAATTTGTTACCATGACATTGTCTACTCAACAGTGCTATTACTGAATAAGAATCTCTGAACATCTACAGTAGGCATACCAAGAGAATGCTCCGGCTCCGACTTGGCTCCGCAGAGCCGCCCCGCACCGCCGGCCCCAGTCCTCACTGCGCAGCTGCTGCCGCTTTGCACTGCCCCCACGCGCCGTGCCGCTGCAAGCCCTGTGCCTGGTCTGTCCCGCCGTGGCTGCCCCGCGCACCACCGGCTGCGCGCCCCGCGTCTGCTGCCAGCGCCGTTCCCCGGCTCCACTTAGACGGAGCCTGGCGAGTTAGTCTCTTTTAGTAGCAGCATCAGAAAGTACTTTTCCTGCATTTTCCCAAGTGTCTATATGAAATGCAGTTTGAGCGTTTGCGTCTACCCCATTCCTTTTGCACCAAATAAGCAAGGTGCAGAGTGCTCCTTCATTGTACTTAATTCTGCATTTTTCTAGCATTTTAGTCAATCTAGTCACAATTGACTTCTCTTCTGTAGTAATTTTCACTCCCATTATGTCTCCAGCAACTCACCTTCTCCCAAGGTGTCTGTAGTAGTTTTGTCCGGACTACGGCTCTAAGGTTCGCCGGCTTTTGCTTTGCTGGGCTTCGCTGCCTGGCTCTTGGTCTGCGGTCCTTTCGTAATCAATCACATCGGGGTCACCAGTTGCAGCAGACAAAAAAGATGCTCGCTCCGTTGTTTGGCAGACAATAGGCACTTTATTAACAGCAGGCTTAGTTTTATAGTCTTTTCTTCTGTCAACACGTATACATGCTATTATTCATTGGTTAAGTATTGTTCACGCGCCGCAGTTCATCTTTTGATAGGTGGTCAGTGTCCTTTCGCGTGCTGGCAAAGCTCAAGACAAAACCTGTTATTTACTGCAGTTCTTCCTCATTTTCTGCTCTCCCACCTTCTTGGTGTTTATGTTCTTTTACAAGCTCACAGCTGTAACTGATCCAATTCAAGGCCTACGCTGTCTACAGCTCAGCCATTTCCCACAAGGGCGGAGAAAACTTATCTATAAAAAGGTACCCCCACCAAGCCTGGGTCTTCCCCCCAGAACCCTGGACATCCCATTGGCTGGACTGATGCTGGAACCAGGGCTGGTGATCTCTTTTTCTCTCTCTCTTTCTACCTCCTCTCCTTAATTCATTTATCTCTCTTTCTCTCTTCCCTTTGACCCTACCCCTTTATCCAAAACCCACTGCCATGTGCTTATATAGTAGGTCAGGGACTAACATACCAATTTCCATGCCAAGTGTGTAATTTACTAATAAAACTTTATGATTTTTTTGTGGAGCCTCTGACTTTTGTCGTTCCTTTCAATCTCACGTATTTATGATTCTTGGGCGCTCCCTTCCCCTTAAGGGTGGGATGTCACAAGCATTGTGATTTTTTATTCTGCTCAGGTGCATAAGCTTTATTATAATCAAATATTATATTATTATAATTTATTATAATTTTAAAAATTGGAATATTTTGGGGAAAAGGTAAATTAATTAAGGAAAAGTGAATGAGTAGAGGGTCTGAAACAAAAAATAATAAAAGTGTGTATCGCTCTCTGTGTGACTTTTCCTTGAAATTCTCAAATGTTTTCTTCTTTATTTTGTTAACTTTCCTCTATATCATTTTGTTGCTTTAGTAAGAAAATCAAAGTGATTTTCCATGAGAGAATATGAAGGCCTTATGGGATTTCATCTTTTCACTGTCACCATTATGATGATATTCCTTTGTGGACCCTGGAAAAACCATGCATCTTCATATTGGACAATTTCCTAGTAGGAAACACACTGAATAGTGCTTTGTGCAAGGAAATGGCTACAAATAGGCCAATTTTCATCAATATAATTTCTAATAGCAAACTCAGTCAAATGCTTGCTCAGTATGTGATTTTTTTATTGTTTCTATTTATGATGTATCTTTAGATGATTTTGTTTTGCTGATGGTACTATCTCATCATAGCTAGAAATGCTTGTAATTTTTAAACTGTAGAGATGGATAATAAATTTCCCTTAAAAGCTTAATAAGTGGGTTTTCTTCCCTTTCTACATCATATGTAACTGTAATGTCTAATTCCCAATCCTTCCAGACAACAGTTTGGTGTGCCTGGCAGGGCTGCCACTAGAGGGCACAAAATGATTTTAAACACTGAAGTTAACAGACGGAAAGCAAGTAAAGACTTTGAACTAGCAAAGCAACTAAAAAAATGCAATAAATGTGACAAATATGTTATTCTTGGGTTAGGCATTGGTTTGGGGTTTTTTTTCATTTTCAGATTCTAACAGATCAAATATGATTAGCTTTTAAATGTTTTGTAAAATCATACTTGAAAACATAAAACAGGTATCAGAAATTAGGACATTTTATAGTGTGCTATGGAAATTAGGAAAAGATGCAGTGGAATTTAGGAGAAAAATATTCTTCAAGCGAGAATATAAAATTGCAGAATTTTTTTTCTAACTTGGTTGTGTAAAATTAGAGATAATTGAGCAGAAATGTTGAGGTTCTTGTTTGACCTTTGCAATATATATTAGCTATCTCAGCTCCCATCTGTGTAATAGATGACTGTTAACTCAGAAATTCTTAACTCTTCATTTAGTATTGCTTGGAATGAATGTCTGTCTCTGTTCCCTAATTTGAAGAGATAATGTTTCACAACCATCTAAACATGCTGTCAAGATAAATTCATTATGTATGCAGTTCTTCCATGCTGTGACAGTGGGGGACATATGCTAGACAGACATCCTGGATGGTGCTGAGAGTCTTTCGTGGTTATAGATGAATGGGCCTGGGTCAACTGCCAGTCCTTGACATATATCTCAGTAATAAAGTGATCTCAGCAATGAACCCATTGTATAGGATGAATAAAGTATGGTATCGCAAGAATGAAGGACTGAGCAGTCATTTCCAATGTACAGGTATCTGTATCCTCACCCAGGATAAAAAGTTGCAGAGAGGACCTTCTTAGCAGGTTCTGTGCCTATGTTAACCCTGACCACTCCACACAGGGGTTTATCATGGGCAAATAAATACTGCTGGGTTCTAGAAATCTGTGAGACTTCGGTCCTTTTTGGCTGAAGAGGTTCACATCAACACTGAAGTTGCTCTGGCCCTGTGCAGAGAGGTGGCTGGCAAAGGCTGGTCTCAGAGTGAAGGACTATTCAGTGGCAGCTCCTTGCTTATACCTGCTAATTGATCAGGAGGAATGAGCCTTAATTTTATTTGTCCATGAGTTTTTACCATCCATTGTGGAACCTTATGAGAGTAACTTCTCAGTCTCAGCCTGGAAATCAGAACAAGTTCTCACTAACTTAGGCAACAGACAAGTTTTGATGGCAGTTTGCCCATCAAAGTATCTTCCATTCTCTCAGTGCTTGTGTTTAAGCTGAGTCAGTGCATTCTGCTTGCAGGAGGCAATGACGTTAAATTTTTAGTAAGATTGCTGTCATATTCAAGGAGAAAATTTTAGTTTGGGTTGTTGCTTGAGGACATGCAGTAAAGAAAGGCTAGCCAAGGAGGTTTTCATGTTGTCTGTGTCAACTCAAGAGACAAGTTATGAGAACCTCACTGGCTGAAAACAGCATTAAGTTACCCTAAGGTAAATGTTTTAGCTTCTGGGTTTTGATGGTCTTTCAGCAAACATAGAAGCCTGCAAAGGATGAAGTGGTGAAGAAAGTTCCTGCTGTACTTGGTTTGGACTGTGTATTGGTGAGAAGGTGAGTAGTATGAAATCCTTATCATAGAATCATAGAATAATTTGGGTTAGAAGGGACCTTAAAGATTGTCTAGTTCCAACCCCTCTGCCATGGGCAGGGACACCTCCCACTAGACCAGGTTGATCAAAATCCCATTCATCCCGGCCTTCAACACTGCCAGGGATGAGGCATCCACAACTTCTCTGGGCAACCGGTTCCAGTGCCTCATCACCCTCACAGTAAAGAATTTCTTTTGCATATCTAACCTAAATTTCCCCTCTTTCAGTTTGTACCCATTACTCCTTGTCCTATCCTTACAGTTCCTGATGAAGAGTCCCTCACCAGCTTCCTTGAAGACCCCCTTCAGATACTGGAAGGTTACTAGGTCTCTATGCAACCTTCTCTTCTCCAGGCTGAACAGTCCCAACTTGTTCAGCCTGTTGTTGCCTGAAAGAATTGGTCAGGAGCCAAAACATTACTCACCAGGCAATTATTATAGAGATAAGATAATAGAGCAATTTTAATAGAAGGCCTTCCACTACGGGGGTACAGAGATGCGTGCGCATGTGTCCGGGAGGTTCCACAATTTGAAGTATTATCCCATCCAATCCCAGATTTATCCACCCCCCGAGATCCTCCCCCTGGCACACCCCTCTGGAAATTGAGGTAGGGGGCTCAGGGACCCCCTCTTCCTCATCTTCCTCTTTGTCACAGCACGTCCAGTCCTTGGAGCTCCTCCAAAGTTCTGGGTTTTGAAGGATGCTTTGTCTGTTGGTGTATCTTGTTGTTCAGGCCAGGGTGCAAATGTTCTTAAACGGAAGGAAGGCCTACCTTGAGGGAAGTCTAAACAAGCTAAGTTTAGAAAGTCAGATATGAAATGGGGTAATAGGGTTGGGTAAATGTGTAAACTACTGTGCTAAAGGGTGAGCTAACTACAGCTACTTCTAAAATCTACAAAAAACTAAAAATCCAAAAAATCCATAGACATCAATCAGATGAAGTTTTATGACACACAGAGGCAATCTTTGATAGGTAGACCTGCACTAAAGCAGAAAGACAGTCTCCACAGACCATCAAGTCACAAGATGTATTTTGAAAAATCACGAGGCTCTTAAACAAATATTCTTCATTTGAGGAAAGCTTCCTTGCAATGCTGCAAATCATCATCATGGCCAGGCTTCGAAAATGAAGATTTGAGAAGGGCTCTACTCACACTTGCTACAAGCTCGCTGATGGCTAAAAAGGCCAATGTGAGATAGACAAGTCTGGCCGCAGAAGGCACAGCAGAAAGACTCCCTGGGTGATATCGACAAGACATGATTCTTTCTGTGTTGTCTTTTCTCCTCGAGAGTGATCCTGCGTGTGTTCTCAAAAGAAGCAACAGCATTATAAATGCTGCAAATAGTTACAACTAAATATGAGTTCACCAAAAGTTAGTTTTTCCAGGGAAAAAAAAAGGACATAAATAGCACATGTGTTGAAGCTGAGTGAGCCTCTATGAGCAGATCTTCCTGAGTCCCCCTTTTTGAGGAGTCTCAGCATTACAGCAACCCAGAGGGAATAGCTCCCACCATGGATGTTTGTGTTGCCAGTGTCAGGGTCCGACAGAGCTATTTGGGGGCTGCAAAACATGAAAATGTTTTCAGAAGCCTATTTGAGGAAAAAAAAAAAGTTTAAATCAACTTTTAGGTTTGAGTGCCTTGAAGAAACCACCCTACATTAACACCGTCTCTTTCACACCACACAGCACACGATTTTCCCATCATACTTGTTTCCAAAGGATGAGGCTGGCCGGCTGCATCCGCACGGTTCTCGCATGCCCAGTGCCATCCTTCCCACAGACCCATAGTCCCTTAGACCCGGGAATCCGCCCACCGATGCTGCCGCGGGAACGGGAATCGCTGCAATCCATCGGCAGCTCCTGGGAGAGCATCACTGTGCGGAACTGCCGCTTCAGTTGAGTAACCTGGAGCAATATGGAGCATCCTGCTCCAGGTGAGCATCCAGGAGCATCCCTCCTGCACAGCGGGATTGCGGCTCCTGGGATAACACGGTGGCTCCCGGGATAACGCTGTGGCCCCGCCGGGCACCCTCTCCCTCCTCTACACAGCCTTGGCCAGTGGCGGTCCCTTTGCCATGTCAGGGTTGTGTTCCATCCTTCCAAGCGTTAGGAGGGACTTGAATCCCCTTTTTACGAGCTAAAAAAAAAGAAACCAAAAAATCCTCTCACTTCTCCCTCGATCCTGTTTCCGAGATGCCCTGCAGGAATTTCATCAGGGACTTGAATTCACCCTTGGAACTGATGCTGAATCTCCTCAGGTGATTTTAGGACTCACCCTTTGGCTCCTCCCTGCTGCTGTGCTTTCTAAGTAAAGCAACCACAACAAAATCTTGCAAAATCAGATCTGGGAACATTTGGTTATGAAGTAACAAATATCAACAGAGGCAGAGAAAATCCAACAATGTCAGAAAACACGCTTCAAGCACTTGGACTAGAAAAGCTCAGGCAATAAATTTAATTGTAATGAATGCTCTCTTTCTGATACGTGAGCCATGCAATTGAATCTCCAAAACCAGTGAAACAGGGACCTCTGGCAACAGAGGCTCCACACAGGGCAATGTTACACAGAACAGGACAGTAGCAATCAGCTGCCAAATTTGTAACTTCCACAGTGCAGTTAAAGATTTGATTTAATTATATTAGTATTAATAGGGTGTAAGATGTGAGAGCCATAAAGAATAAAAATAAAATAAATTATAAACCCAAACAAACACCAAAACCCACCACACAGCCCCACCTCAAAAAGACAGAATTTGTTTTTCTTTATTGTCATGAAAACAACCAACATCAAACCACATTGCAAGTTCAGAGGTACAACTGAAATTTGAAATGGGTTTCTACACCAAATCACAGTGGTATTTATCTGCTTGGCATCCAGAATGGGAAAACCCAAGCAAATCCATATTTCCCCAGGTATTTTACAGTTCATCCTACATTTTTTACAGTAAATTACACCAAAGACTTACTATATTTTTGCTGTGAAGAAAGATGCTTTGAGTTATTTAAAGTCTAAGGTCCATGTAAAATGAATTTTATTAAGGTCAGACATTTCCTGGGCATGAAGTTAAGACATGAATAAACCAGAACATTCTTTATCATAACATACCACTTCATTTTGTTGCAGACTTTGCAGAAAAAAAACACTTTGCAATACACCTCCACACTCCTCTAAACCTAATTCTGATCAACACCAGCCTGAAGCAAAATGAGAGCTGTGACCAGTTCTGAGTTTGTTTTTTGGAGCTGATGACCACCAAACCTGTGTTTAACTTCAGGCAGAATTGTGTTCAGCAGGTCTGAAAATTAGGCCCTAAATGAATGTTTTCACCTGAGTCTCATCCCACTCAGTAGCACCCACCAGTTCTACAGTGACAGTTTTTCCAATAGAAAAATTGTCTTTCATATAATTTTAAGATAAAAGTCCAGTGTCATCTTCTGACAAGCTGCACACTAGTGCCAAGAGGGGAAGGAAGAGTTTGTTTGGAAGCTTCTAATTGACCTCAATGGAATTGGGCCCCTATCCTTTAAAACATCTATGAAAAGCAGTTATGGAACATGAACAGTGCCCAATCTGAACCATTAATACCATGGGAATATTAACAGTAATTCATTTGACAATTCCAGGGAGGGGAGGAGCAGGAACCTGGCTGCACTGAGGGCTAAATCCTTCTGATTATCAGGTGGTCTTTTTTCTCGCTGCTTTTAGACAGTTGCAGAGACACAAGTTGTTGTTTTTCCTTGGTTTTCTGTTTCCTCAGCACTGGCAGACTGTCTATGATAGCCCAGTGATTCCCGATGATACCCAGAACTCAAGTGCATGTGGAATTGGTGTCACTGAATAATTCCCTCAGAAAGGAAGCCACTCTCAAACCGTAAATTACCAGAACAGCAGGGCAGTGTTTGGGAGGGGAAAGCTTGCCCTTTTGGACTCACACATTTCAGTGGTGCTTAGGCAGAGGAGCAAAAATAAAGGCAATGTAGATTAACTACTTTCACTTATTTCAAAAAACATAATCCTACAGACTCAACCTGCTTAATGTCAGATACATTTCATTCTGTGTTTTCTTCAGTGTTGCAGCTGAAAACAAAAGAGAATTCAGACTTAGGTATCCTTTTTTTTTTTCTATCTTGCTTTTGCCATGTTTTGGCTTGTAAGTCACCACCTGAGCAGCGCAAATAAAAAATATTAAAATGGACTTTCAGTGGTTTGTTTCCAAGTTTGAAGTAGAACTGCAGTTTGAGGGGTGGACTTTTGTACATCATAGGCTACTGACAGTTCAGTCTGAAAGTCATGTTTAATTTTTTATTTAGTCTTTAGCAGAAAGAGAAAGGCATAACTGGATGTGGTGAGTGATTTCAGGGGCCCAGTTCAGTCTGGTACTGGAAGTTTGTAAATTCAGGTGTGTAACCCTGACCTGCAAGTTGTCAGGCTGACATTTACGAAACTGCTAAACAACACACAAATCTGAAACATGACTCTGAATTGCAAGACTGCTAAATGAATATGTCTTAGAAACTTGAGTTTAAGTACAGAAGACAGCAGTGTGCACATAGATATACTCTGGTCTTGTAGTAGTATTTTAAACTTTCTCTGATCTCTTGATTCTGATACAATTTAGTAACAAAATAACAGAATTTGAATCTAGTCTTTCTGTTTGATATTTTTATCAGAGTAGGAAACTTATGGTTGTTTTCTATCTCTTCCTATGGTCAGGATGAAAGGGAAGAATATGCATAATATTTGCATTTGAAAAGATTCAAGAAATCTGCAAAGAAATGTAGTTGGTCTGTATCACAGAAGATAGGATAAAGATCATCATCAAGCCCATACAGAGCATATCTATATTCATTAAAATAAACATAAATACAATTCATTAAAATAAATATAATAGAACCTGATTTCTCAAAACAGTTATGAATACTTGTTCAGTGTTCTTGGGTTCTTTCTTTATAGTAAGCAGACTGTTGAAAGACCTAGGGTGAATATTTAAACATAGAATGATTAGAACTTTACAAGATTCCCAGAAATCCACTGGTGAAAGTGATAACTTTGCATTAATGCTGACTAGCAGCTGAATTTTGCAGGAAGGCATATTGAGGAAACTCTTTAGGACAGAATTAATTAACATGGAAATTGCAGACACAACTAGATTACAGAAGAGGATGAGCTAGAAACTCAGCTGGTACAAATCACTACAGCATCATTGAAATCCAAACCTAGCTCAGTGGTTGCTGGAGGACATCCAGATCCTGATTTCAAAGTGTCTTATAGAATTTGTGCTCTGTCTTTTTAATGGTGCCAG
>JAWWLV010000500.1:0-11379 GCA_035041135.1 Platyrinchus mystaceus | reverse complement strand
CCCCTCGCTCCCCCCCAAACTGTGCCCCTCCCACACTGTGCCCCCCCTCTGTGCCAATCTGAGCCTGTCACACACTGTCACACACTGTCACCCCCCCCCCGCACTGACCATCTCGGGGGGGGTTTGGGGGGTGCAGCCCCTCCCCCCGTCCCTGTCCCCAGGGGGTCCTAGGGGTGCCCCTCCCCCCCCCGGGATATTTTTGTATCTTCATTGAAATTGATTTTAACAATAAAATAGAGAAATCAGGGGTGGCTGCGGCTCATTGGGGGGGGGCCTTTACATGCCCTTTACATGCTCCTTAACACTATTTACACACTCTTTACACACTATTTGCACACCTTTTACATGCCCTTTACACGCCTTTTACACACCCTTTACATGCCCTTTACATGCTCTTTACATGCCCTTTACACGCCCTTTAGCTGCCCTTTGCACACCCTTTACGTGCCCTTTACACATCCTTTATGTGCCCTTTACATGCCCTTTACATGCCTTTTACACACCCTTTGCACGCCCTTCACACGTCCTTTATCTGCCCTTTGCACACCCTTTATACACCCTTTACACACCATTTACACATCCTTTATGTGTCATTTACACACCCTTTACAGACCCCTTGTACACCTCTTACACAGCCTTTACACTCCCTTTACACGCCCTTTATGTGCCCTTTACGCACCACGACAAGGGGCTGCATTCCCCACTCCTGGATGTGACCCCTGCAGGGGCTGTGTGTCCCTGGATGTGACCCCCGGATGGACCCAGTGCCCCCCACTCCAGGGTGTGTCACCTGGAGGGGCTGCATTCCCCACTCCTGGATGTGTCACCTGGAGGGGCCGTGTCCCCCTTCATGTGTCACCTGGAGGGGCTGAGTTCCCCACTCCTGGATGTGTCACCTGGAGGGGCCGTGTCCCCCCAGATGTGTCAGGACGGAAAAAGCAGCAGGATAAACCACTTTAAAGGTTGTTAATGAATTCCTGTAGTTCCAGTGTCACTGAAAGTCAGGAATAAACCCTTCTAACACAGTAATTCCAGTATTAGAAAGTGGAATTATTGTATTTCGCCTCCTCCTGTCACAACCCCCTGTCTCACACTCCAGTTTATCTCTGTGTAACTGATTCCTACTCATTCCATTTCCCCAAACTCGTACCTATGTACTAAACAAACATTCCCTGAGTTCTTTCACGTAATTAAATCACTTCTCAGGACTCATTTACATGAGAGTAGGGGGCTCTTAAAGGTCTCTGGGAACATCCCATTCCTCAGATTATCCTTATATTTGGAGGTCACGAGCCTCCAAAAAACAAGTTTCTCCTCCTGGAATCAGCTCCAGCCCTGTGGTCTGGCCAAGATAAACCTTCTTCTCAGGGTTGCTCAGGCCCACAGACTTCAGTCTCAAGACTAATTACCCACCTGCACACATTAATTACCTGACTGAGCACTGTCTGGTGATTTACAGGAATTCACAACACCCAAACACCCTCTGCCACGATTAAAGGGTTTCCCTACATTTCCCCCCTCTGAGACTCGGTGGAATTTTCAAGTCTCATCCCCAAGCTTTGGAATGTTTGGAGTTACCAACATCAGCCCAGCAGTTCCCATCTGTGCACACAAAGTCCCTCCTCACGGTCATCACAGTCACTGGAACTCATCTGAGCCACTGGGAGAGTTCTGGAAAACAAGAGGATCTTTTCTAACAACCCCTTGAATGCTCAGGAAGTGTCATCCTTTTGTATTCCATGTGGGACCCCAACCTGGCCCCGATTGTTTCCAAATCGATCCCAACTTTCAGAGTGGGATCAATTTGCATCCAGTAACTGCTGTTCCTTATTCCAGAGCTTTGGTTCCAGGAATATGAACTTTTAATTTTCCCTCCTTAAAAGTTATTTGTGCTTCCAATTTACTCAAAGTGTCTCTTCCTGATGGGAACACAGGACAGTCTGGTTTATATAAAAATTGATGCATTAACCAACTTTTCCCCAAGGTCACTGTTCGTTCCCTCTCATGCATCATTTGTAAACAAGCAGCCTTTTGCACTCTTTCCACAATCTGATGAACATTTCCCACTGTAGCCAGGGGATCTCCCCTTTCCAGGGGGTTGAGTCCACCTGCCCAATAGGCTGCTCTTTGGGAAGGGATCAGAGCACAAGAGAATGTCTTGTGGTCAGGAAAACTCCGGCTCCCCTGAACTCTTCAGCCTCTTTTTCTGATAACAACGTTTGGTCAGCCCCAGTAAGAGAGACTCTCCAAATATACTCAGTCTCAGATACTTTTGGAGTTCTGCTATATTCCTTTTTTAACTTAGGTAATCCAGGCGCTGTATATGGAACTTCTTTTGTAGTTATTGGAGGTGTATCATCATCTGAGCTCTCAAGTGTGTATTCTGTTTTAATTAGTGAAACAAGAGCAAGGCTAAAGAACTAACTGAAATATCTTGCTCGGCTGAGAGGAGCCCCTCCATACCTGATCTGCCTAAGCTAAAGAAAAATTTGTTCTGTTCCGTTCCTTGGAACTAATCTTAAGAAGAAGCCCTGAAGCATTATAAAATGGGTCTGTAGGCCATAAATTAAGGCAAAGTAAGCCAAGGTAGACGTTGGAATAGGAGAAATAGGCCTAAAGCCAAGGCTTTCTCCAAGCTTCTGTGACTGGGGCAAAGACAATGGAAAGTCAGAGAGGTCACAGTGAGGAAGACCCCAGTCCCACAGGATGAAGAAAGGTGGATGTACCTCCAGAACTGAGGGCCAAGAAAAGCTCCGCCCCAAGCTCCGCCTGAGCTCTGCCTATATTCCACCTATTATCAATATGTATGATTAGAGGTCGCAATCAAATGAATATGTATGTTAAGATGTTGTAATCATAGAAGTTAGACTGTATAAACTACCCTGTTTTGTACCACTACCTTGGAGCAAGAGCTTTGTGGTGCAAACCACGCTTGATCCTGACATGGACAAATAAATACCTTTGCTGCTCAAAAGACCCAAAGCCTCTGGGCAGTTATTTTACCAGATTTCTCAGATTCATTTGGCCACCCCGGATGGGACACTGGTGACTTCTCCACCTGGCTGCAGAATCCACCGAAGCTTGGGACCCCCTCCTTGGGCACCCAGGTAAGCTTTTGTACCTAATAAGAGGGGCTCCCTTCTTCGCTGGCTTCTTGCGGGGGCGGACAAGGACCTCCTTATTGATAAAAGGTATTTATATTTGGTTTTGGTTTTGTTTGGTTTGGTTTTGGAATTCCCGTAAGACAAGGACGGGACGCCATCGCGGGTAACAGGAAAGGATGCTTTCCTGGGGTGAAAACCCTCAGAGCTGGTATGTTCCAGTTTTGTTTGTATTTGGCCAAATATTGTTTGTTTTGAAGGAAACAAAGTGTATAAGTTTCGTTTTGGTTGTCTTTGGTATTGGTTCCCTTGAGGTTTGCACTATGAACAAGGGATTTGAGGCCCATTGGTATATTATGAACTCCTGGAGTGTTACAGTTGTCATAGTGCTTTGTTTGTTTTATGTTGATTCGCTAGTTTTGTGTTGTTTTGTCTTGTGTTGAAAACAAAGTCAGACGGGGGAGTTTTTGTTTGTTCTGAACCAGTTATAGAAACATCTTGTTAAGAGACTTTTTATGTTTATTATATGGAGGGCAGTTTTGAACAATTGACAAATGGAACTGGGGTTTGGGGCGCTGTTATTGTGTTAATAGTTTTGTATGTGTGTTTATTGTCATTTTGTGTTGTCTTGGTTTTTTTTTTGAAAAGTGATTGTATACCTGATAGCCCTTGCTTACCTGGAAACATCCAGGAGCACAAAGTTAAAGGTATTATCATGCTGAGAATTGCTCTATGGGAGGTAGTGCTGATCAGGTAACTATTAGCACACCACATTGGATCAGACCCAGAATTAAGACTTGTTCATTCTGTGACTGTTTGTTCCATGTACAAGCCTTGTGTAACAGATGGAAGGTTTTGCCTCCCCAGCTGACACGGTTGGGTCAGAACCAGTGTGCATATTGTAGAATGGCCCGAATTACCAGGTGGAGATACAGACACAGGAGGAGCTGTTGTTGCTTACAAGGTACCGAGTGAGGGGACCGGCAGGCCTGACACTGGGGGACCCACTGGGAAAAGTTAAGCTGGGCAAGAAAAAGAATTAGATTTTTAAATTGACACTGGGGCTATATTTTCTGTTTTGAATCAAGAATTAATACCTAAAAGTGATAAATATGTTCAAGTTGTGGGTGCAACTGGCCAATCAGAAAAGCTTTCTTTTTGAAACCCCTAAAACAAATGGGAGTGCATCAGTTTTAGCATTTACCAAATTCACCCAAACCCCTATTGGGCAGAGACCTACTAGAAATTCTGGGAGCTGTAATAAAATTTAAACAAGGTAAAATTGAACTTAAGGAAAAGAAAGAACAAATAACAGCAGCTCAGAGTTTAGCAATGAACCATGTGCAGCCAAGGCAGGACAATTCAAATGTCAATCACACCTTAGATCAGGTATACCCAGGAGTTTGGGCTACTAAAACACCAGGAAAGCTAAAATGGGCAACTCCTATTCAAACAGAACTACAACCAGGAGACAAGCCGTTGGCTAGGAAACTCTGAGGCTGAAAGAGAGGACAAGGGATTGAACCAATAATTGAAAACTTTTTGAAATTAGGGCTGGAAAAAAATGATTTGGTTTACAGCACTAGATCTAAAGGATACCTTCCTCTGCCTCCCCTTAGCACAGGGAAGTCCCACCACTGGAAGGAAAACTCAGCTCACTTAGGCAGTGTTACCTCAAGGGTTCAAAAATAGTCCCACAATTTTTGGGACCCAATTAGCTGAAGAACTGGAACAATGGCAGTCACCACCGGGACAGGGTGTACTTTGACAACATGTGGGGATCTCTTGATTGCTACTGAAAAACAAGAAGAATGTTCCAGTGGACAGTCAGTCGAACTTTCTGGGTCTAAATGGGTATCGAGTCTCTCAACAGAAAGCGCAGCTGGTGCAGGAACAAGTGGAGTCCCTGGGATATGAAGCATCAGGGGGACAACGCTCTCTGGGAACAGCAAGAAAGGAGCCATCTGCCAGACCCCAAACCACAGACGGGGAGAGACCTTCGGGCCTTCCTGGCAATGACAGGTTGGTGTCGTTTATGGCTCTATCAGCATGGACTCATTGCAAAGCCTTTGTATGACCTGCTGAAAATGACTGAGGGCAACCTAATGTGGACCCCCAAAGCAAGTGGAGCCTTCAAAGGGCTGCAGCGAGAGCTCACGAGGGCTCCGGCGTTGGGGTCGCCCGATGTAACGAAGCCCTTTGGGTTGTTCTCTCCTGAGCCTCAAGGAATGGCTCTGGGGGTCCTGGCCCAACAACCAGGGCCATATCAAAGGATGGCCCGTCTGCCTGAGGGCAGTAGCAGCAGTGATCATACAGAAGAAGCCAGGACATTTCCAATGGGACAGAAAATGACACAGTACCTGCAGTGCTGGAACAGAAGGGGAACCACTGGTTGTCACCCTCTTGACTCTTGAAATATCAGGCTGTCCTGGCTGAACCAGATGATATAAACATTCAAGTGACTAACGTTGTCAACCCAGCTTCATTCCTAGAAGGCAAAGCCACAGCCGAGCCCATTGTACACGACTGCCTGCAGACCATGGAAGCAGTGTATTCCAGGCACCCAGACCTCAAAGAGGAACTATTCCAGGATGCAGAGGATTGGTTTACTGATGGCAGCAGGTGTGAGGATGGCTGGGTTTGCTGTAACCACCACTACTGAGGTAATCCAATCAAATCCTTTGCCCACAGGAACCTCAGCCCAGAAAGCAGAACTGATGGCTCCCATTCGAGCTTTAGAAGTGGCAGAAGGAAAACAAGTTAACATCTGGACTGACTCCAAATATGCTTTTGGCATAGTTCATGCCCATGGAGAATTTGGAAAGAAAGAGGACTTTTAATTGCTCAAGGAAAAGTTATGAAATATGCTGAAGAAATTCTGCGATTCCTAGAAGCTGTACAACTCCCCTCTCAGGTGGCAATTCTGCCCTGCCGAGGCACCTGAAAGGGAACACTGTCCCAGAAACAGGAACCAGGAAAGCTGATGCAGAAGTTAAACTCACTGCTGCAAGACATGAGGAACTACCAGGAGCAACCTTAGTGCCAGAAAAGCTGGATACAGACAAACAAGCAGAGGATCAAGAATCACATTATAAACGGATACATAAAAATGGAGGGAAGCTGTTAGACAATGGGTGGGGTCAACTAAAAACAGACCAGCTAGTATTAGCAGAAAAATTAGTATGAGAATTTGTAAAAGCAGAACATGATAAAACTCGTTGGGGCTTGGACTCACTTAATTAATATTTAAGAACCAGAGTGGCAGGGCCAAATTTATTTACCACAATATAGCAAGTCTGAAAAATAATCCAAATACTGGAAATAAAATATATCAAGGGGCAATAAACAAAGGGCATTTCCTAGGTCAAGTCTGGCAAATTGATTTCTCTGAGCTCCCAAGAAAAGGGGGGTTTCATTATCTTTAGGTTTGGACTGACACAGTTTCTGGGTGGCCTGAAGCATTCCCATGTAGAACAAATGAATCAAGCAAAGTGATTAAAGTCTTGCTGAATGAAATAATACCATGGTTAAGAATACCAAGAGGTATATCCTCGAATAGAGGATCCCAATTCTGTGCAGAAATTGTACAAGCAATAAGTAAAGTGATAGAAATTAACTGGCAATTGCATATTCCATACAGACCCCAAGCAAGTGAGCAAGTAGAAAAAAAAAATTAACCATCTCACTAAACAGCAAATAGCTGAAATCTGTCAAGAAACAAATCTGTATTGGTATCAAACTTTACCTATTGCTTTAATTCTAATCAGGGTCAAGGTATGGTCTAAAGAAAAGCTAAGTCCAGTGGAAATTCTGTATGGCAGACCCTATGGAGTGAACAATATTAACAGTGAAGCTTTGGATCAGATAGGTAATCAATATGTGTATGATTATAACTGTGAGGAAACAATTAAATAAGAATTTTGCTGTGGTGTTGAAAAAACAGATTAAACAACCTGATTGCAAAGCACATCCATTCACTCCTGGTGATTGGGTACATGTTAAGGATTTTTCAGGAGACCCTCTGCAAGAAAAGTGGGATGGACCTTTCCAGGTGTTGCTGACCATGTTCACAGCAGCCCAGATAGAAGAACGGCCCACCTGGATTCACTACTGCCGAGTCAAGAGAGCCCCTGAGAAACCAGGGACCTCAGAACCCGTAAGAACAACCACTCTGAAGTTCACCTGACTGACTACTGGGATCTTACTGAGTATGGTGACTGTAACCTGGGCTGGGTCATTAGAGTGGCCATGGTCTCAACCCTCTATTGGGCATTCCAGTTCTATGGGAAAAGATCTTTCAAGAGATTATAAATGGAACTAATTTTTGTGTTTACTATACAATTCCAATAAATACTGGGTAATTAATTAACAATGATTATTAGTTGTATCATGATATACCAATATTACAAATAGGTATGGATACTGATCTTTTCAAAACGATGCTTAGACACTCTGATACAGAAAAACTGGTCCAAGAAGTGAACAGAACAACCCAACACATGCTCTGGCAAGTAGAGCATGACACTACAAGTATAAAAACTATGCCAACTGAAGTAGAACAAGTGGGAGAACATCACTGGTGGGATGCCTTTACAAGATATTCCCCTCCAGAAACACAAGTTTTTCACTACTTAATACATCCAATATTGATCATAGTGGCAGTTATAATCCTGCTATCTCTGTTAAGTGTGTGGCTCTGGTACAAATTAAGTGCCATAGTCAAGAGGACAAGATAATATGGGCAATGATGCATTCCTAACGGATTCCTTTCGAACCTCACAAAAGAATTCATAAGTCTTAAGAAAAGGGGGGACTGAAATGAGAGCAAGGTCTAAAGAATTAACTGAGATATCTTGCTCAGCTGAGAGAAGCCCCTCCATACCTGCTCTGCCTAAATTGCTAAAGAAAAATTTGTTCTGTTCTGTTCCTTGGACCTAATTTTAAGAAGAATACTAGAAATATTATACAATGGGTCTGTAGGCCATATATTAAGGCAAAATAAGCCCAGGTAAACGTTTGAATAGGAGAAGTAGGCCTAAAGCCAAAGCTTTCTGCAAGCTTCAGTGACTGGGGCAAAGACAATGGAAAGGTAGAGAAGTCATATCGAGGAAGACTATGGAAGACCCCAGCCCCACAGGATGAAGGACTGGATGTACCTCCAAGAATGGGGGCCAAGAAAAGGCTCCGCCTGGACCCCAGCCCAGACTCCGCCTATTATCAATATGTATGGTTAGATGTTGCAATCATATGAATATGTATGTTAAGATGTTGTAATCATGGAAGTTAGACTGTATAAATTACCCTGTTTTGCACCAATACCTTCGAGCAAGACTTTTGTGGTGCAAACCACGCTTGCTCCCAACGCCAAATTACCTTTGCTGCTCTAAAGACCAAAAGCTTCTGAGCGGTTTCTTTACCGGATTTCTCGGATTCAATAGGCTGTACAGAAATGTCACTGGCCCATTCCAGGATGGGGGTAGTCACTGCCCAAACAGAGACAAGGCTGGGGTGTTTAACACTCTCTTTGCCTCTGTCTTCCACACGGATGAGGGGCCAAGGGGGTCTCAGTGGCCTGAGCTGCAGGACCACGACTGCGAGAATCAGCAACTCCCGGTCGAGCCTGACATTATGCGGGATCTGCTGCTCCAGCTGGATCCCTACAAATCTCTGGGGCCTGATGGGATTCATCCCAGAATCCTCCAAGAGTTGCTGATGTCATCACAAAACATCTCTCGATGATTTTTGAGTGGTCTTGGGAATCCTGGGAGGTCGCGGCTGACTGGAAGCTGGTGAACGTTGTCCCGATTTTCAAGAAGGGCAAGAAGGAGGACCCTGGAAGCAGGATGTTCTACCCGGAAAAGAGTCTGATCGGAGATGCAAGCAGTGCAAGCTCTGTGGTGAGTTACTGCTGGTGCCAAGGTGTTGGTTTAGTGTTGAATTGTGCCAAAACCAGCCTGGTTCCCCAACCTTTGAACACACATCCTGCTTTTGGAAGCAGAGTTTGACAGATCAGCTGCTCCCTGGCCTGGGAATATGCGACTGGCAATCCATCCCTGGATAAGCATAAAAGCCCAGGGCCAACTTTCATGGAGCAGATTCTTGCACAGTCTTTCTTGAAGTGTGTGGAGCTTGTCCTGTGAAGCAGGGATGCCTCTTCATGGTCACTGCCCAGGGGGTAAAAGAAAGAGATCTGCCTTGATTTACTTCTATTATACACCACTCCCCACTCTCCAGGGCCCTCCCCGCTTCCTGCCGGGGATCGGACACCGCCGGCGGCCCCCCGGCCCTGCTGGGCTTCATTAGCCTGAGAAATGGCTCCTAAGTAGGGCCCGGGGGCTTCGGCTTGGCCTTCGTCTCCCTGGCGCTGGGGCTCGGCTTCCACCTGCGCCAGAAGGTGAGGGGGGTCCCAGGGGGTCGTGTGTCCCCCCAAGAGCGTCTGTGCCCCGCCAGGGACCCCCCACCCCGCTGTCACCCCCTTTTCTCTCCCCACAGAGCTCCTGAGCCAGGGGCGGCCGCAGCCCCTCCACAGGGCCTCGGGCCCAGCCTGGACCCCACCCCGTCTCCGAGAGGATTTTGGGGGGATCGTGTGTCCCTTCCTGTCCCTGCTTTTATTTTGACACCACCCACCTGCTCCCAATGATCCCAGGAAAGCTTCCCAGTTCTCCCCAGTCCCGGGTTTCGGGGGCAGTGGGGGGATCCAGAGGGAGAAGCCAAGTTTGGCAGGGGCAGAACTGGCCCTGGGATGGATCAGGAATGGGCTGCGGGTGAGGAGCTCTCAGGAGAGTGGGGGGTGGGAAGGGGGAGCTTGGTGGGAAAAGGGAGGTCAGAGAGGATAAAAGGGGTGGTGGGACCCCAAACTGAGTGGGAGGGGAGAGGGACACCCCAACAGTGGAGCGGGAGGGGGACTGAGGTTCATGGTAAATGGGTGGAGAGGTCAGAAGAGTGGGGAAAGGGCAGGATGGAACCCCCAAACTGATCATGAGGGGGCTGAGCACTGGGGAGATGATGGAAAGGGGTGAAAGAAGGGGGGAAAATGGGGGTTGGGACCCCCAGAGTAATCCTGGGGGGACTGGGGATTGAGGGGATGTGGCGGTCTAAAAAACAAAACTAACGCGATCCCAGTATGGGGTAAAACTGGAATGCTTTACTGGACAGAAAACACATTTTTAAGGGCCTTGGGGGCTGGACATGTTAATGGCAGGATGGGTTATGATAATTAGGAAGAAACTGTTTTTACTACAGTTTCCAAATAGGTTAATTTTTCTTCAAGCAGGATCAAAGGAATTAAGGGGTTTTAGGCATAGTTTAATAACATAATCTCAAAAAGTCCTTTCTTAATTCTGCTGGAGCCAGCTTAATCTATAAGGTTGTACTTTGATAGATCTTGTGACGGGGTCCAGCTTCTTAGATCATGAGATGTGTGTCAGCTTCTGTTTTCCAAGGTTTGCCACTCAAACCCTGCAAGCTTCTTTCTGCTGACAGCTTGGTTTGGACCACTACAAGGGGACCATGGAAAAGTGGGAGAAACAGGGAGAAGGGTGGAAAAGGGGGGTGGTCTGGCGGGTCGGACAGTCCCATGGGGGTCTTTGGGCACAGGGGGGTTGGCAAAGGGGGGTGGCCCCACTGAGCTCCCAACTTACTGTGGAATGCTGGGGACTGCTGGGTCCAATTTCAGCCTTGGGTTATGCCAACAGTTTCAGTTCTAGAGGAATTACAGAGATGGAACTGAACCACTTTTGTCCCCCAGGTTTTAAGGATGGCAAATCAGATCTATTGATAGAAATGAATTATTTAGGGTTACAAATGATCAGACAAAAGATCTTCATCAGAATTATTTACTGCACAATAGAAACACTAAAACTACCAATAGTACAAGATAAGACAGGACAGTGCTCTATCCTAAAGCAAGCGGCCAAAGTTCTTCCTGCAGTCGGGACACTCGTAGGGCTTCCCTTACCGGTGGGTCCGTTGGTGTTTGGTCAAGCTGGAGCTCCTGATGAAGCTCTTTCCACACTCCCCACACTTGTAGGGCCTCTCCCCGGTGTGGATGCGCCAGTGGGTGACAAGGGTGGAGTTCCGGTTGAAGCTCTTCCCGCAGTCGGTGCAGCGGAAGGGCCTCTCGTCTGTGTGTGTTCGCTTATGCCTGAGGAGAGCTGAGCTGGTCCGAAACCTCTTCCCACATTCCACGCACTTGTACGGCCGTTCCCCAGTGTGGATGCGCTGGTGTTGACTCAGCGTGGAGCCCCAGCCAAAGCTCTTCCCACACTCCCCACACTTG
>JAWWLV010000498.1:0-11393 GCA_035041135.1 Platyrinchus mystaceus | reverse complement strand
GCAGGGACACCTTCCACTAGCCCAGATTGCTCCAACCTGGCCTTGGACACTTCCAGGGATCCAGGAGCAGCCACAGCCTCTCTGGGCAACCTGTGCCAGGGCCTCCCCACCTCTATATTAAAGAGTTTCTTCCTAAATAATAAAATCTGTGCAGAACTTTACATCCTCAAGGTTTCAAAGTACTTCCTAAACCTTGGGATACATCCCAGGGACTCTCAAAACAGGCAGCTCCTTCTCCATTGCTGCCCCTGCCAGAACTTGGTGAAACAAGAGGGAAAATGTAACCCAGGAAACCTTCCCTTGTGTAAAGGATTCATGAGTGAACACAAACCCCAGGCTCCAGTCCCTGGGGAGGGACAGCAGATGCTGCAGCCACTTAAATCCAGGCTCTGTCCCACCTCTGCAGCTATAAAAATCAATATAAATACTAAGGAATCTGTGATTCCTCACTCATTAAGCCACTTCCTAATTCTTCTCCTCTACAGAAGCACTTCACTGCCACAGACATTTCATGGCTCTCTCAACTGCAGCACTTTTACAGCCAAGGAGACTCTTCCTAACCCAGATCATCCTATTCCACTTGTTTCTCCAAATAAACCCACCAAACATTACAAGGACAGCTGTGTATTTTAGAGAAATCATTCCTGGCACATGAAAACGGGTGAGCTGCCAAAAGGTCTCCTCATATTTGTTCACTGCTTGAACAAAAGCCTTTCCCTGACCTGGGTCTGAGGGGCTGCAAGACCCTGATTTCCTACAGTTTGGAACCAGGGGAAGAGCTCATCAGCACTTCTGCTCAGGGAGCAGCAGGTCTTTGATCTCCCCTGGTGACTGGGGCAGATTTACCTCCTAAAGCCTGCAAACATTTATTTACAGGTGCTTTATCTCAGGTTCAGCCACAAAGGCCCTGAACTCCAAGTGAACTGATTTTCTGAGGTGCTCAAAAGACCCCTCTAAAAACAGAGAAACAAATCAAAAAGAACTAACTGTTGGAAGGGCAATGGATGCAAATTCAGTATCTCCTGATTTTATTCCAAGCTTTTGCCAGTGACTTAATGAACAATCACAGACAAGCCACTTCATGTTGTTTCTCAATACATTAATTAGGAATAACGACTCTCATCTCACATCCAGCTCCACAGGTGAAAGGTGCTATGGTGGCAAAGATTTCCTTTTGATTTAGTTCAAAAAACAACACCCCCACTTGGAGCTGCAAACGATTTGCCAGAATTTTCCACATCAAAACAAACAGCAACTCCCCCCAGAACACCTAAAGCAACAACAACAATCTTCCTGCACATCAACATCCTTTTGCCACGAGAACCCACAGATTTAGGGTCATGCTCCACTAAATCAGAAGGAAAAAAAGGCTCAGGGAATTTAGTAGCAGGAGTTTTTCCATGCCTGACTATCCCACTTGAAGGAATACATCCTGGATGTATAAAAATAGACTTTCAAGTTGTCCACACTCTGAATTCTCACTGAAGGCAATTTGCTTTCCAGGCCACTTTGAGGTGCAAAAGGAGGAGGTTCAGGAGCCATCAGGACACTCCTGTACTGCAGTGGAGAACCTTAATTTAATATCCCAGCCCAAAAGCTGGAGGAAGGAAAGGTTCTGCTTCAGTTCCATACAACAAATGGCAGGGACAGAAATTATTTCACTTAATACAGTGAGCACAACGACAGCCCTGAAACTGGTTTTGCATTTTAGAATCATGGAATGATTAGGGTTGGAAGGAACCCTTAAAGCTCCTCTTGTTCCCACCCCCTGCCATGGGCAGGGAACCATTTTGTATTTGTTTATATGTAGTATATTATTATGTATTTGTGTTAGGTATTTATTTATTGATTGATATTATATTAGTTTTAAAGACAAAATAAAACTAATTTCCTTGTTGTCACAGTTTTGTTGTGTATGAATTGAATTCTGTGCCTGTTAGGAATTAAGGGCTGGAACTGCTAGAGGTGTTTTATGGCAGCTGCAGAAATCACACCTATCATTGAACACTGCTGATTTTTTAGGAATCAAAGCTTCCATCGAGTGGACACTCTGTTAAAACTATGATCTGAAAGCTTAAGCTTGGCTTTAACCAAGAACCACCAATGAGTTCCAAAAGAATCAGTCAGGGTGGTGCCACATTCCTGCTAAGGAAGGAAAATCAGCTTAGGGGTACCAAAAGCCTCAAAACTTTTCCAAGGCATTCAGAGCTTCCAAAGAACTGCTGTTCTTTGGAATAAGGTGAAACATTGTGCACAGCAGTGAGGAATTTGGGGATGTTAATTCCAGCAAGAGGCACCAGGTCACAGGTGCCCTCAATAGCAGGGAGGTTTGGCCACCACCACAACACCCCTTGTACTGCAGGTGTGTGAATTTACAGAAAAACTAAAGATTAGGTTATTAAAATGTCTCCCAGAAATAATGGAAAAAGCCATAGTTTTATCTGAGAAGTCATTGTCTTTGATCATTTCAAGAACTCTTTAAAATACCTGTCTTGGAACAGTATAATTAAATATAATTATACCTGCAAGCTGGAAATTTTGGAAGAGTGCACTGTCACCCTCTGGAATCCACTGCTGCAGTGAATACCATGGGGATGTGTTTTCTAGACACTTGAATAAATGAAGAGTTATTAGACAGAAAGGAAACAAAGCCACCTATTTGATAAAGGTTTGGAGCCCCGAAATGATCTGGATTCACAACTGCAGCAGATCTTTTCTTGCAGGAATTATATTCTGCACTGAAACCAACAGCTCATCTGGTGCCATCCAACTGTGCCATCCCCAGCCCATCTGTTGTGGCAAAAGGGCTTTCAGAGGACTCATTTGTTAGTCCAAACCTGATGTGTGCAGCGTTCCACGGCTCAATCTGCTACAGGTGTTCAGTCTCCACATCATCCCACAAAACAACCCCCCAGAAATTACCTTATTCAGTGGGAATGAGTCAAATTAAGCAAGTCCCAGCTACCCCCTCCTTTTCTGGTGGAAACTCTGCCACCAAAGTGGAAAATAAACGGTGCCAAAGAAGGAAAAGCACCCAGAGAAGGAGCCTTTTCACTGCTTCTGTTTAATTGGATCAGGGAAAAGAATCAAACAACAGGATCTGATCCTGTGCTGCAAGGACATGGAAAACCTGAACTCTAACAAAAATCAGCCCCAATATCAACTCCTCTGACCCTGCAGTTCATTTGACAGATATAATAATATATATCATATAATAATGAGCACCAAAAGTAATTGAAGGAAATATTTGTAAGATGCAGGAGGCCAGGAATGATTGTGTAAATCAAAAGTCCACAGTGACTGGGTGATAACAGACATCAAATCACAGAATCCCTTAAAGCCCATCCAGTGCCACCCCCTGCCATGGGCAGGGACACCTTCCACTATCCCAGGTTGCTCCAACACTTCCAGGGATGGGGCAGCCACAGCTTCTCTGGGCAACCCAAATACCTAAATAAATACCTAAATAAATACCTAAACAAATACTTAAATAAATACCTAAATAAATACCTAAATAAATACCTAAATAAATACCTAAATAAATACCTAAATTCTCCTGATTTCTGTATCATTTTATACCTACCACTGCTCAATGTGACATTATTATTATTTCACATTCCTTTTTTGGCATCACAATTCCTAAGGTAAGAAATTATAGAGAGTCAAAGACAAGACTGGAAATTTTTTTATTTGACAGGGAAGGAGGTGGAAGAATAAGTGAACATGCTGAGTTTTTCAGCAGTTCAACCCCCCAAAAATATTGCCAACAGCAGAAAAAGAAGCAGAAAAAATAATGTAGGCAAATTTCACTGCAGGACACGGCTCTCCTTCACTCCATCATTCTCAGGATCATCACTGAGAAGGAACTCACTGTAAGTGGGCAAAGTTCACTGAGTTCAGTGAGCTCAGGCCCCTTGAGCCCAGCCTAACAAAGCTCTCACTGACACCAGCAGACAGAGCTGCTCTGATTTCCATGGCTTTGGGATCAAACTCCTACACCAAAATATGGGAGAGGCCTCTGCTTCCTCAGAACTGAACAGTCATTACAAGAAAACAGCAAACAGACCCAAAAAGGCAAATGTAGCACAACAGTGGGTGACTCGACAATAAGTCATTGTTGGTTTGGCTGAGCCCTCTTGAACCTGTTCCCATGAGGGAGAGCGAGACAAAAAGCAACCTGAAACACAGGCTGGGAAGTGCCCCAGAAGGCTGAGGAAATCCTGGAATTCCTGAGGCTGGAAAAGCCCTCTGAGATCACCAAGTCCAACCTCTGACCCATGTCCTCCAGTGCCACATCCCTGTGGATGTTAAATCCCCCCAGAAATGGGGATTCCGCCCCAGTCCAGGGCTCAACAGCCCTTTCCATGTAGGAATTTTCCCCACTATCCAGTATAAATTCCCCTGGCACAGGTTGAGGCCATTTCCTCTCCTGCCTTCCCACACTGTGATATTTGAACAGGTTTTTAAGTAAAAGGTTTGTTTCAAGGGAGAAACTCTCACATCACTGTTTCTTTTTAAATTATCTGTGTTCCTTTAGCAATTATTTTCTTTCCCAGTCTATAAAGGCTGGTGAGGAACTATAGAGCCTATAAAGGCTGGTGAGTGTTTTTTGAACTCTTCCAGGGATGGGGACTCCACCACTGCCCTGGGTGGAGCTTGACAGCCCTTTCCATGAAGGAATTTCCCCAATATCCAACCTGAACCTCCCCTGGGACAACTTTGAGGCCGTTCCCTTTCCTCCTGTCCCTTGTTCCCTGAGAGCTCCCCCCTCCTGTCAGGGAGTTGCAGAGCCAGCAGGTCCCCCCTGAGCCTCCTTTTCTCCAGGCTGAGCCCCCCCAGCTCCCTCAGCTGCTCCTGCTGCTCCAGCCCCTTCCCAGCTCCCTTCCCTTCCCTGCACACGCTCCAGCCCCTGTGTCCATTAGTGCATCCCAGGGGATTTCTGGGATTCATTTTGTTTTTCAGCTCTTCAGGGCAATCCCTGGTGGGTGAGTGGGCAGCAGATTTATCCCTGATTCGGTGCCAGGAGGAGTTGAGGGTCAGCAGTAACACTGGGGTTGTCCCAGGACATGGATCAGCTGTGCAAAAGCTGTGACATCATCTGTTTTTTTGGAGGTTTGGGGGACTAAAAACAGGAGGTGGAATTACAGGGATGGGATCAAGGAGTGCAGGATCCCTGGAGCAACCTGGGCTAGTGGAAGGTGTCCCTGTCACTGGCAGGGGGTGGCACTGGATTAAGGATTCTCAGAGCAGAACCCTCCAGCTGTTAGAGGGATTTTTGGGGGGGGTTCTGCAGCCTTTTGGGGCTATTGAGTTGTCAGGGTAGGGAGGTGAAACACTTGATCCATAACGAAATACTGAAGGCACATAAATAGTATATGGGCATTCCTTAATCTGCCCCCTTTATCCAAACAGCAGCAGAGTAGTAAAAACCTTTGCACTTTACAGGTCTGCTTTCAGCTCCAAAAATAGGGGAACTTTCTGATATCTCATTTTCTGTGCCTCGTGTGTTGTCTGACAGAAAAAAAAAAAACAAAACCTGAGAGAGATCAAACAAATGGCCAAGTGAGTTAAGATGTGGCTGCTCTTTTTGGGGATTAGGCTGAGACTCACAGCGTGGGGAAAGCAAATAAAAGTGGCATTTGGGGGGATTATGCAGGAGGATGCTGAGGATTAATTAGGAAGACTTTAGGAAAAGCCAGATCTCAGCTGGGGTTGGGACCCCACAGAGGTGTCACATTTACCTTGGCAACACTTGGGGGAGTCCCCCTCCCCCCCATCTGAAAGGATTTAATCCACTCCCATCCCAGATTTTGGTGGGGGCTCTGAGACATGTGGCTGATCCACGGGCTTGACATGCATTTGGAATTAGATTTTCAGAGGTCCTGTGCAGTGCCACACAGGGCAGGGCTGTCCTGTGTCCTCTAATTAGCAGAGCCTTGTTAAATTGACATTTCCTGACAGCACCATTATTCACTGCCTTTCCTTAAAGGAACAAAATGGTAATACATAAAAATATAGAGAGATATATGTATGTATGTGTGTTTATATATATAAATATATATATATAATTTTTCTGCAGGTAGAGGAGAGGAAGGATTTAAATCTATTTTAAACTTCTCAGTTTGGCATCTTCCCAATTATCTCCTTTTTTTTTTTTTTTCTTTTTCCTGTTTTCCATTTCAGGGCTGAAAGAAAGAGGAGAGGAAATGAAACCAATGAAAAGTACCTCTGGGTTTGGCAAGAAGTAATTTTAACACGAATTCTTTGGAGCAAATTAAAAAGCAGAGTTCTCCCAGCCTCCTCCTAGCAGTGAGTTCCTTTGGGGCATCTTGGATTTCTGATAACCTGGACACAAGGGAACGTGGGGACAACCTGCCTCCTGCTCCAGGGCTCTCCCTGGCCCTCCTGGAGCTATCCTGGATCCATCCAGCCCAAGATAAAGCCCAGATATGAGAAAACAGAAAGCAATGCCCTTAAAAAGGAGCCCTGCACAGCTGCAGGGAAGGAGGGGATGCATAAAACACATCCAGAGGCTGGAGAAAATGATTCCATCTTCAGGAGGAAAAAAAAAATGGGTATTATCTACTTTTCCATCTCTCAGAAAAGTAGACAACATTCACATTTTTTGCCTGACCCTCTGAACTCCAGGGCTCTGGGGCAGCTCATCCACAGGGCAGGGCTGCAGCCAGGCTTGTCTGGTGCCAGTTCTTTCCCTTTTTATTTTTTTCACATATCCAAAGGGCTGGAGTTTGCTGGGATTTTCCTGGCAGTTGGCTGGGGGAGCCCCTGCTGCTTCAGCTCTCTGATGGGAGCAGCAGAGATGCTGTGGCCACTCCACCTGGGTGTTTAATCACTCTCCAGAGCTCTTCCCACTCCCTGTGCAGCTCCATGGGAGACGGCCTGGCTTAACTGGAAAGGAATGTAGGGAAGGGGAAAACCCTCTGAGCTTTCCTGCTCAGTCTGGGCCGTTCAGGGCTTTGATCCTGTGCTGTGTGAGCTGGTCCATGTGGGATTAGGCATCACCTCCAGCTCCATGTGGGAATTTAGGCATCTCCTACACCCTCATTTCAGAGTAGACATCACCTACAGTTTCATATGGGATTAGGCATCACCTATAGATTCATATGGAAACTTAGGCATCACCTACACCTTCATTTGGGATTAGGCATCACCTACAGCATCATATGGGAATTTAGGCATCAGCAGCACCTTCAAATGGGATTTGACATTATCTACCCCTTCCTATGGGATTTGACATTACCTACCCCTTCCTATGGGATTTGACATTACCTACCCCTTCCTATGGGATTTGACATTATCTACCCCTTCCTATGGGATTTGACATTATCTACCCCTTCCTATGGGATTTGGCATTACCTACCCCTTCCTATGGGATTAGGCATCACCTCCACTTTCATATCTGGGAGTGGGATGTGACAGTGGGAAGTGTAGGAGGGAGTTCCAGCTTCCCTGTCTTTGGGGGGGATAATTCTGGGTACCACATGGGCATAAACCTGGGATGAGAAGGTGAGCCTGGAGGCTCTTTTGCACCTCACCTGACCCCAAATCTCTTACTTCCAAGAGCAACAGCACCTGGAAAAGAGGAGCCTGGAGCTTCCTGGTGGACGTGTGGGACTGAACACGGCACCAGCCCCTGTGGTCACCTTGGAGGAGTCCTGGTGAATATTTCATGGCATCTCTTCTGTCTGGAGAGACAATTCCCCTGATGCCTTAATTCCACCCTTCCTGCCTCTCCTGACCCCTTTTTCCTCAGGTTAAATTTCCAGGACCTGGCAAACCCCGGGGAAAGCTGCTCAGAGTTTAGATGCTGAAGGGGACTGAAAAATCACATCTCTCCGTGGGAGTTTTGCTTCTAGATCAAATCAAGGGAGCAATTTCTTAAGTTAATATTTATTCTTTGTCCTTCCAAGGTATTTGAAGACTCCTCTGGCAGCCAGGTGGGAAATAGCCCTTTCTTCCCCTTTAAACCTGTTGCTGTTTCAAACACAAGTGAAAGCAAGAGGCTGCCACGACCCTGTTTTTTAACATCAGGAGGGAAGCAGGAATCAGGTTTCAGTCACTGAAATCTGAGCACAGCTCGGTTGGGATGAAAGGACACGGGCACCTCAACGTCAGACTCATCCCAGGGCACCAGGGCCGTGTTTGGAGGCTGCTTTATGTCCTGCACCTGCTGCAAAGCAAATATTTAACCCATTGGGCCAGCTTGGGGTCTCCCCATGGAGGTTTTGGCTGGAGTTTGAAAGGTTAAAGAGCCTCAGAGTGGTGCCAGAGCCAGGATCAACCCCCAGAGTGCCGCTGAAACCTCCCAATCTCCAAATCTTATTTGAGCTGTGGCACGAAGAATTGCAGGATAATTTGCTGCTGCAAAAAAAAATCTAGTTTAGAGGGTTTGGTGGTGTTTTTTTTTCCCCTTTGTTTGGGAGTAATTTGCTCCATGTGGGGAATCATGGAATGGTTTGAGTTGGAGGGACATTAAAGATCATCCAGTTCCACCCCTGCCACAGGCAGGGACACCTTCCACTAGCCCAGGTTGCTCCAAACCCCGTCCAACCTGGCCTTGGACACTCCCAGGGATGGAAGAGCAGGAGATGGAGAGCAGGTTTCAGAGGTGACAGCACAAAGGGTCACCTGGAGATGGGTGTTGTGAGGACAGGACAGAGGCACAGGCATGTTTGGGAAGGTCCATGTCTCACATCCACAGCCCAGCCTCGTGCTGCTCTGGCTCCCTGTGCTCCAGCCGAGCTCAGGGGTCACATTGGAGGGAATCAATAAATGCAATTGTTATAAAAACCACTGGAGTACCTGAGGGATGTGGCTGGAAGCATAAAGAGGGCTGACAAACAGCTTTGACCTAACTCTGCTCCTGGCATGTTCCTGAGGCTCGTGGAGACTCCAGGGCTTTGCAGATACCGGGGGGAGTCGCAGTGATATTTCCCGAGGGAAACGGCCCCTTTCTGCACAAGGAAAAAAACTCCCCCTCTCCATCAAAAGCAACTTGAATTCCTGTCAAACACTATTTCAAAGGATCAAATTTGACAGCCCCAAAGCTGCTCCAGTTCCTTGCAGATCCCGTGGGATTACTGCCAGCTATTTCAGCACAGGTTCGTTTAGGCAATTCCCATCTGTGGAAATCCCAGGTGACCAGTGACTCCAGAAGCTGCTGCAGGAGAGTTTGGGGGTGGGGGGGTTGCCTTCTTTCTGTGGTTTGGGCAGGATTAGAGGCCACTGGGTTGGTGCTAAAGCTCTGTCCTCACTAATCTTCCCGTTGTCCTTGGCACAGGGAATGAGTATCCACAGGGATGGGGATGAGCAGGACTGGCTGGCAGGGCAGGTAAGTGCTACCTGCTGAGCTGCCAAGCAGAGAGGATCCATTCCTTTGGCAGACTAATGGGTGACAGCAGTTGTGTGGGAAGATTAATGGAGAAAAGGTTTGATAAAATAGAAGCGCCATCCTTAAGTTTTTCAGATGCTTTTTTGCAGTTATATAATTTTAAATGACATTGATTAAGGAAAAAAAAACCAAAAAAACAAACCACCACCAAACCAAAACCAACCAACACTGGGAAACTTTGAATGTTTAGGGCTGGATTCTGCTCCTGCTCAGCAGAGGAAGTTTGGGTCCCTCCTCTGAACTCCAAGGGAGTTTCAGCACATTTTTCCAGCAAGGAGAAACAGTATTTGGCCCTTAATAACCTCAAAATGCCACTGGTGCTGCACAGGGAGGAGAAAAGGGGCTGAGCCATCACAGCCATGGGAAGGCAAAAGCAAGGAAGCTCTTAGATGGAAAAAGCCCTGGAGGAAAGAAACTGCAGCAGAAAGAAGGTTCCTCTAGGAGGGACATCTGGACTGACTCAAAGAAAGATGTTGTCAGAATTAGTTCTCCTGAAGAGACATTCCCTGAAGAAATATCCTCAGTGGTTTTAGGAATGTTTGAATCGATTCCCTTACCCCTTCAAGGGGTTTGTTCCAGGTATAAAAAGCAAAGAAGGTGAAAATTCCCATTTTCCTTCATATATTTCCCCATAAATATTGCAGAAATGGATATTCCTGTTGCCTCCCTCCCAGTCTCTCCTCCTTTTCCAGTGGTTGGATGTGTCTGGGTGGTGCTTTGGTGCTTCCCTGAGCAGTGGTTGATGGACTGGACGATTCCCTGGGATGGCAGGTCAAGGTTATTTTTTTTTTCTTCTCAAAACTATTTTGTCCCTGAGTTGATATTTTAAAACAATTGGTGTAAAACCTCCAGGGAGAACTGGGAAAGCTTGATTGGAAATGCACCTCCTGAGCACTTTCTGCTGTCTGCACCCCCATTTTTGGGCCGTCCCCTCCTCTTCCTCCTTTATATCTGCAAGAATTTTAGTTGTTTTAACAACTTCTCCGTTGTCTTTATTTTTAATTTTGTCATTAAGCTTGTAAACAAGATTCTTCAAGGAAGGATTTGCTCCTGTGCCAACGTCTCAGTCTCTAAAATCTGGGGAAGGGACACCTCCCAATCTTCTTTCTTTGCTTTGCCACAATCAATCCCTTGGTGCCATGAAAAGTGATGGCACTCAAGAGTCTGCAGATAAGGGGGAAATCAGCAGCTGGGAATCTGCCAGTTCATGTATCACACTCCAAAACCCCCCTCAAACCTTCCACGAAACAGAGGAAAAGCAGGACTGTTTATTTTCCTCATGGCCACTCCGAAATATCGGTGCAGTGTCCTCCAACCTTCCCCCTGGAAACAGTGACCCAGCAGGTTTCTCACATCTCTGAGATGGGTGAGAAGGGACTCAGATGAGACATTCCCACATGGACACTGAAAATCCTTGAACATCTCCCTCGTGGTGGGTGTTTTTCACGACAACAGAATTTCTTTTCTCACGTTCATTGACATCACATTATGCAGAGAGTCCCCAGGGAACTGTTCTCAGAGTAATTGCACAAGACAAATAATCAGTATTTCCAATTTATTTTCTTCTGCTTTTCCGGATGAAGTAATGTGGTGCTTCTGTGTGATAATTGGAAACACCTGATGCTGACCTCAGAAACAGAAAGAAAGAATTCAAAATATTGATCTTGGAGACACTTTAAGGGAAAAGTGGCATCTTGTGCAGGGAAAGCTCAGCCTGGGACAGCTGGAATTGGTCTCCACAAGGTCTTGTGCAGACTCCCAGCTTTTGGGCTGCAAATCGGTGCTGGGGCAGCATCTGTCTCCTGGGGACCTTGAAGCAACTCAGCTGCAAGTATGGGGGTTACAAATCATGGAATCACTGGGTGGGAAGGGACCTCAAAGATCATCTCATTCCCAATCCCTTTCCATGGGCAGGGATACCTTCCACTAGCCCAGGTTGCTCCAAGCCCCATCCAACCTGGCCTTGGACACTTGCAGGGAT
>JAWWLV010000496.1:0-11403 GCA_035041135.1 Platyrinchus mystaceus | reverse complement strand
GGTCTCAGCTGAGGGGGCAGAGGGGCAGATCCCCCCAGCCCTGCTGCCCACCATCCCTGTGGGATCAGCCCAGGGCACAGCGGGTTCTGGGCTGGGGCAGCTCTGCAGGGGGGTCTCAGCTGAGGGGGCAGAGGGGCAGATCCCCTCCCTCGTGTGCTCCGTGGGACGATGCCTGTGAGGAGACACTCGTGCTGTTCTCAGTAAGGTGAGTGGTGCAGAGGAAGGAGCAACAGCCCCTTGTGTTTGTTGCAGGAGCCCAGAACTTCGACGTCATCCGGCTCTCCACGTACCGCACCGCCTGCAAGCTGCGCTTCGTGCAGAAACGCTGCAACCGTAAGTCCTGGGCAGCCTTGGCCTGCAGGCAGAGCTCGTGCATGTTCCACACCCCCACCCCTGCCAGTCCCAAGTGTGGTGAGAGGAAACATTGTCAGGCAATGGCAGTTGTTACTCAGAGGAAACGGAGATTAAATGTATAGTTAAAAAGAGGCGGTGATCTTCGTCCCATACTCTCTGCTCCCTTCAGGTTTATTCTTTAATGTTCAAAAAATACAAAATACAAGGGCCAGCATGATGTATTTCGTTGCCCTCAGTGCTGGGTGCAGCTTAGGCTGTTTGAGGGGCTGTTCCTCCGTGGGGTAGCACAGGGACAGTCCCTGTGTGAAGGTGCCCGGCTCTGTCCGGGTGGCACTCGTGACATGGAGCAACCATAAAGAATTCTGCAGGTTCATACCCCACTGTCAGTGTAAGTTTTCTCCTTCTCTTCCATGGCCCTCTGAGCTTGGGTAGCTCCCCAAAGCAAAGGTGAACCCCAGGTGAACGGGTGGGACACTCTGGGTTCTGCCCAAGTTGGACCCAGTGAAACGCTGCACAGGTTCACGTGTGCAGGAGCAGATCCCTCCCAGGGCAGAGGAACTGGAGGGTGTGGTGTGGTGGGGGCCAGGAGAAGAGCTGAGGTGTCCTGGGGAGCACATGTTCTGCACAGTGCCCCTGGCCCAGGCTGTGTCACGGGGCTGTGGTGACCATTCGCTGCGTGGGTGGCTCGGAGGTTTTCCAGTGCTGGGCAGAAGTGTTGGTCCCTGGCTCAGAATTAAAAATCTCTGTAGCAGCAGAGAGGGGTTAAGAAATGCTGACTGTACGTTGCTCTGGGCCCGGTTCACTGGTCCCTGCCATGCCCTGAGCAGCCTTTGCCATCCCTGGTCTGTGGGTGAGGCTGTGCAGTTGAGAGCTGTGTCTGGAGCACAGGCTGACCCAGGGTGTGGGTCATAGCTCAGCTTCTGTCCTCGTGTGGAAACACAAAGACAGGCTGAATGTGAGAAATGTTCAAGCTCACCCTGAGTTCCAGCCCTTTTTTGGGGAGATCCCAGGAGTGATGAGCACACATGTCTGTCTTCTGTAGCTGCTGGATCATGTTCGGTTTGGATTGCTGTTGATCCTTAGATGTCTTCTCCACTCTCATGCATAACTCTGAGCTTTGAAACATTTCAAAGTACTATTTAATGTGGTTCTGCAGATTTTCCCAAACTGTGGTTTGGGAAATGTTTCCTCCCCGTTGACACTCCTTAGATATGTGTTTATACATGGCAGGGTAATTTGGAAAAACGCTTTGGAGTTCTAGACCTGTGTTATGCTCAGGATTTGGCAACTGGATCAACTGGAAACAGTCACAGTTCAACTGGAACATCAAGTTCCTCCTTCAAGACTCTGCTAGTCAGCATGAGGGTGTTCAAAATTACTGTAAACAGTTTGTAGTGAATTTAGAATATCGTGGAATCATGGAACGTTTGGGGTTTGGCAGAGCCTTAAAGCTCATCCAGCCCCACCCCCTGCCATGGGCAGGAACGCCTCCCACTGTCCCAGGTTGCTCCAAGCCCCTTCCAGCCTGGCCTTGGACACTTCCAGGGATCCAGGGGCAGCCACAGCTTCTCTGGGCAGCCTGTGCCAGGGCCTCCCCACCCTCCCAGGGAGGGCTTGTGGCTGATGTCTCTAACTCTGCTAAAACACGTTGCATGCTGGGGGGGATGGCTTTGCTCCTCTAGGAATTGTGGCTGACAGAGCACCCAGATGTTGAAGGGTGGAATAAAAGGCACATGAGGTGTGTGGGCACTGCTCTGTTCCTTTAAGCAACTGTGAGTATGAGCTCAGGGGTCTGTCTCTCGCTTTGAGTACAAATAACTGTTCATTCTAAAGAAAAGCTAACTCGGTTTTCATAAGCAGTGCCATCAGAGTGACCTTGCATGCCTTACAGAAGAGAAGTTAATTTTTTTTCCTTTGTTTTTAGTTCATCTTGTTGATATCTGGAATATGATTGAAGCCTTCCGAGATAATGGCCTTAACACTTTGGATCATAACACAGAGATCAACGTGTCCCGACTAGAAACAATCATTTCATCCATCTACTACCAGCTAAACAAACGCCTTCCTTCTACTCACCAAATCAGTGTAGAGCAATCCATCAGCCTCCTCCTCAACTTCATGATAGCAGCATATGACAGGCTAGTAACTGCTCCAGTTGTATCCTTGCACTGTTGGCTCTCTGGGCAGGACTCTGGCAGTCGGTGCATGCTGAGCTCAGGGCGATGGGGTTGTGTGGTCAGTGGTGCCTGCAGAGCCTGGCAGTGCCACAGCAGCACGGCTGCCTCCCACATGGTGCTTTCTGAGTGATGTGGAGCCTTGTGGGGCTGGGGGGAGCCGTGGGCTGAGCTGCACGTGGTGACCCCGTGCTGCTGTGGCAGGGCACGCCGGGGCCTCCTGCTGCTCTAGCACTGGTGTGAGCAGAGAGTGTGTTCTACTGACAATTGCTCAAAAGGACCCTTTTCTAACGCTGCCCTGTTTGGACAGTCAGTCTGCATCCCCTGCTGATGTGCTGTGACCCCAGCAGGGCCAGTTCTCTTGTCCTGGCTGGGAGCAGCTGGATTTCTTGCTCAGGGCTCTGTCCAGGCATTTCCTCGTGTCTGGTCGTACGAGTTTCTTTCCCAGCTGTTTCTTCAGGGTTTGCTCTGCTGATCCTGGGTAGCTGTGTCTCTGTGGGCTCTGCAGGTCCTTCACTGTGGTTGGCACATCTTACTTTTGGTCTTCCTGTTTTCAACATCAGCTGTTATTTCAGGGGGATCTGTCTTCTGCTGTTGCCCCAACGAGGGGTTTTTCCCCAGACAGTCCCCAGCAATGAATGTGCCAAATAGTTGTTCTGTTTGTGATGTCCAGACTTTGACCCTTTCTCAATGTGACAACTTCTTATTGCCACTAAACAGAAGCTGGGCTTGTCCCTCAGAAGTCCAAGCCCTCAGAACAATCCCTGTCTCAGTGAGGATGGATTGAACCAGCACAAAGCTCAGAGCAGGGACACTGTGACAGCAGAACCAGGAGGGGGTTTTTCTGATCTGATTTGGCCTTAGTTGAGAGACAAGTTGTAAGGGTTGGCTGAGGGTTTAGTTATTCTCAGATCACACTAGAAAACAGAATTTAAAACCAGAAATGGTCATGTTCTGGGGAGCCGCCTCAAAAGATCAAGGCTTTAGTTACAGAGAGGATTTGTCCCCCACTTTTCCCCAACCCTGCAAGCTCTGCCTTTTCTGCAACCCCAGCAGCACTTTTGATCCCAGCACAGTGCTGCAGCTTCCCTTTTCCTTCCTCTGCCTGGCACGTGGGGGTGAGGGAGAGGCTGGGATGTTGTGTGGGAGAGCCAGGAACACGAGGAGAGGCAGGGCTGAGGCTCCCTCTCCAGGAGCTCAGCAGCAGGGCAGGCAGCTTGTAAAGATGCACATCTGTGCTGGAATTGCATCCTGGGCTGGCTCTGTGCTGGAATTCCATCCCTGGGCTGGCTCTGTGCTGCTGGAATTGCATCCTGGGCTGTCTCTGTGCTGGAATTGCATCCCTGGGCAGGCTCTGTGCTGCTGGAATTGCATCCCTGGGCAGGCTCTGTGCTGGAATTGCATCCCTGGGCAGGCTCTGTGCTGGAATTGCATCCCTGGGCAGGCTCTGTGCTGGAGTTGCATCCCTGGGCTGGCTCTGTGCTGCTGGAATTGCATCCCTGGGCAGGCTCTGTGCTGCTGGAATTGCATCCCTGGGCTGTCTCTGTGCTGCTGGAATTGCATCCCTGGGCAGGCTCTGTGCTGCTGGAAGGCACAGAGTGCTGGAGTTTCTTCCAGCTGTGCTGGTGGGAGCATCACAGAGCCCTTGGCTTTCCACCAGACAGGTACAGTCACAGAGTCATGGAATGGTCTGGGTGGGAAGGGGCCTTAAAGCCCATCCAGTGCCACCCCCTGCCATGGGCAGGGACACTCCCACTATCCCAGGTTGCTCCAAGCCCCGTCCAACCTGTCCTGGGACACTTCCAGGGATGGGGCAGCCACAGCTTCCCCGGGCAATGCCAACAGCTCAGCAGGCTCTCAGGCCTCTCCTGGGAATTCAGCCTGACTGGGTGCCCTGAAGGAGGAATCTGGGGTCTGATTCCTCTGGAGAGGACGTGGTGGGAGAGCTGGCACAGCTGGAATGCTGCAGTGGCTCTGGGAGGGACAGGGAAGCGGTGGGAGTTGCCCTGGAGCTCTGCCTGGGGCCGGGTGAGGAGCCAGCTGGAGTCTGAGTCAGGATGAGTGGGAGATCCACGTGGACATCCTTGCTGTGGGTGTCTGTCTGCTGCAGGGCCCTGGCCAGGAGGATCAGAGGATGAGGGAGGAGCCTCAGATACACAGGCCTGGTCTGATTCAAACACATCCCCAGTTCAGTTTCCAATCCTGGATTTTACAGGAGATTCCAAATCACATGGGAAGTTCTGCCCTTTTTCTTTCTGCTGGGAATTCAGCAGATGGAATGGCATTGGTGCAAAGGTTTGGGCAAATTGCTCAAGAGCTGCCCCTCTGTCAGACTGCAGGGGAGGAGTTTGGGGGTTTTCTGGGTGCATGGACGATGTCAGCAGGAGCCCAGTGTGCGATGGCATCGGGATCTCCTTGGCAAGGACAGGTTTGTGTCCTGTGAGGAGACACTTTTGGCCCTGGGAATTTGATTTAACTCAAAAATAACTCAAACCTGAACTCTGCTTTGATATAAAGTCATTGTGCATTGAAAAGTAAAGAGGGGGGCTGAGACTGGAGGTTTGAATTCGCAGCCGAGCTTTGCTCAGATAGAAGTGGAAGTCAAGGCTTGAAGAGGATGAACTTTTTGAACACCAATTCCAGGCATGCCCTGGGCTGATCCCACAGGGATGGTGGGCAGCAGGGCTGGGGGGATCTGCCCCTCTGCCCCCTCAGCTGAGACCCCCCTGCAGAGCTGCCCCAGCCCTGGGAACAGCAGCACAAGGACCTGGAGCTGCTGCAGACAGGCCAGAGGAGGCACCAGGGTGATCAGAGGGCTGGAGCTGCTCTGCCATCAGGAAAGGCTGAGAGAGCCGGGATTGTCCAGCCTGGAGAAGAGAAGCTTTGAGGTCACCTAATTGTGGCCTTCCAGGACCTGAAGGAGTCAACAGGAAAGATGGAGAGAGACTATTTACAAGGACCTGGAGTGCCAGGACAAGGGGGAATGGCTTCCCACTGCCAGGGAGCAGGGAGAGATGGGAGATTGGGAAGGAATCCTTCCCTGAGAAGGTGGGGAGGCCCTGGCTCAGGTTGCCCAGAGAAGCTGTGGCTGCCCCTGGATCCCTGGAAGTGTCCAAGGGCAGGTTGGATGGGGCTTGGAGCAACCTGGGCTAGTGGAAGGTGTCCCTGCCCACGGCAGAGGGGGGGACTGGATGAGCTTTAAGGTCCCTTCCCACCCAAACCATTCTCAGATTCCCTGTAATAAAGTCTGTGTTCACACACAGAGGGAGTGCCAACTTGTTCCTTTGGGAAAGCTCTTGTAAAGACACAAACAAAATAGGACAGTTGAGATTTTTACCTTGCTGTGAACTTCATTCTGTTTATGTTCCTTGAAGTAAATACAGAACATGTTTAATTTTCTCCCTTAGTTTAGTTTTTTCCAGCAGCAGTTAAAGGGTACTGGGTATCACAGAGTGCTGGCCTGGGATCACCATTCCTTTTCCCAGAGCTTCCCACAGCTCTGGCTCTGGGAGATTGTCTCTCTTCTGCAGAGGGAACATTTGGAAGCTGCTGGGTCTGTACTAGGGAAACAGCCCCTTGTACTTCAGGAACTTCTCAGCCTGAGAGCCTTTTCCTCACCATGGAGTGGGAGACGTTACCAGAGAATAATATTTCCATATTAACTCTGAGTGTGAAAGGGAATTAGAAGGGATTTGGTTACTTCCTGGTGTCTCCACTGGTTGCTCATCTGTTGTTGACATTAGACCTTGTTATACCATGAGCCAAAATCCACTTCAGACAATCCTGTTCTTAACAGTGTCCAAGGCATGTGTTGATGCCCATCTCCTTCCCACTGAATCCTGGAATTTTAGGATGGTTTGGGTGGGAAGTGACTTTAAAGCTCATTTAATTCCCCCACCACCACCATGGGCAGGGACACCTCCCACCAGCCCAGGTTGCTCCAAGCCCCATCCAGCCTGGCCTGGGACACTTCCAGGGATCCAGGGGCAGCCACAGCTTCTCTGGGCAGCCTGTGCCAGGGCCTCCCCAGCCTCACAGTCAAGGATTCCTTCTATCCCTGCCCTCTGGCAGTGTGAAACCATTTCCCCTTGTCCTGTCCCTCCATCCCTTGTCAATAGCCTCTCTTCATGTTTCTTGGAGCCCCTTCAGGCCCTGCAAGGCCACAACAAGGTCCTCTTGGACCTCTTGAAGCTCCTCTTGGTGCCTCCTCTGGACTTGTTCCAGCAGTTCCATGTCCTTCCTTTGCTATGATCCCAAACTTAGATTATTTCATAGAACCAGCTCTGATGTTGGGCCAGAGCTGCACTAATCCAGCATTAACAAAAGTGGGAAGCATTTCCCCTTGTCCTGTCCCTCTATCCCTTGTCCCAAGTCCCTCTCCAGATCTCTTGGAGCCCCTTTAGGCACTGGAAGGGGCTCTGGGGTCTCCCTGGACCTTCTCATAATGTGAATTATCAACTCCAAGCACTGGGAATACATGACATGCTCTGTGGGAAAAAAACCTTGCAGGCAGAGCACAGATCCCAAAACACCCCTTTAATGCCCCTCAGCACCCTCATCCCTCCAGGCAAACCCTCCCAGTGGAATCTCACATAGCAGATGCTTTGGTTTCCATGACTCAACCCAACCAATATTTGCCCAAAGCAGAGAACTTCCATCTGTGGAAGGTTCTCCTCCTCTGAACAAGGAAAGACAAAACCCTCAGGAACCACATTCCTATAAATCCTGCTGCTACTCCCATTGATTTCATTCCATAAATTGTGGAGCTCACCATCTTACCACCTTCATTTTTTTGGCTGTAATTAAAGTGTGAGCATCTGTAGCTACAGGAGTTTTGATGTGAGGGACTGTTAATAAATATGTGTAAAGGAGATTTTTTCAGTGAGTTATCTGTAAGATATTTATATTTATAAGCCATCTTGACTTAGCTGTGCAGTCTGTTGTCCATTTTTCTCCTCAAATGATATGGATCCTGGCCATTAAGGGGAACACTACCACAGTTAAAGGAGAAAACATAATTTCTGCATCCATTTACTCACTGGCAGAGTGTTTTTCAGCATACCAGAGCCAGACAGCACTTTAAACCTTTAGCAGACATTTGCTCTTTCATCACTTCTCCTTGTCAAATCACTGTGTTGAAAAAACCCCACCCAAGAATGTGGCACGTCCTTGTCAAATAAAGACCTGCAATCTCCCAAACATGAATTCCAATTTCTTCTCAAAAAACCCCCTAATATCTCAGAGTTTTTTCTGTTTGTTTGGTTGGGTTTGGTTTTTTTTTTTCCAAGTTTCTGTCCATTCACACAATGATTTTCACTGCAGAATACAGATGATAAATTAATATCCACATTAAAATCCCTTCCGTGTCCACAGTTTGACTTTGTGGTGGTTGGGATGGTGTGGATGGAAAGAGGGTTTCAGGAAGCAAAAGGATAATAAAACATCAGACTTCCCATCTCCTGTCTGCTGCACTCCAGAGCTCCTGCAGTGAATATATTCCCTGAAACTGTGGCCTTCCAGTGCCTGAAAGAGCTACAAGAAAAGTGGAGACACACTACTTACAAGGGCCTGGAGGGACAGGACACGGGGAATGGCTTCTCACTGCCAGAGGGCAGGGTCAGATGGGATATTGGAAGGAATTCCTGTCTGTGAGGGTGTGGAGGCCCTGGCACAGGTTGCCCAGAGAAGCTGTGGCTGCCCCTGGATCCGTGGAAGTGTCCCAGGCCAGGTTGGATGGGGCTTGGAGCAACCTGGGATAGTGGGAGGTGGTGTAGTTGGAACTGGGTGATCTTTAAGGTTCCTTCTGCCCAAGCCATTCCTTGATTATTATTCTGTGATTAAATATCCCCAAACAAATTGAAAGAAAGAATTGCATGGAGTTTACAGAATCAGACATCATGTGTCATCAGGATGAAGCTCATTCAGCACAGGAACAGATGGGAAAACACCCTCAAACTGGCATTTCACATCTCACACAAATTGTGTCCTCCCCTGATAGCCCTGTCAGCAGTGCTGACAGCCCAAATACTGTTTATCTGACTTTTCTAAGTGCAAAAGCTATTTTCCAAGAAACTCCAGCAGAGCTTATTGCCAAATTGCACCTTTCTCTCCTCAGTTTCTGTTTCCAAGGCTGCCCTGTATCCCCAAAACTGGGGATCACTCTTTCTTCTTCTGCACTAATGGTTGCTCCTGTTCGTGCCATCTATCGAAAATAATACCTGGTCACCCATCTACACTTCTAAATGCAACGGAGGAGTGTTTGGATGTATGTTTGAATGTGTCACCATGAATTGTCCATTTTCCATAGGCACAGATGTGCCGAACTTCCAGCTAAAGGCTTTGCTGAGTCTCCTGTGCCAAATTCCAGTTGCTGTGGGTCTCCACAGCTCTATTAACAAGCTCCCATCACCTCAAGGACCATCTCTCTGGTGCTGCAGGACTTGCTGGGCTCTCCCTGCCAGCTCTCAACTTATTTTGGTGTGAGGACTCTCTGCTGAGTGTCGCCAACAGGCCCAGAATGCAGGGAGCACTCAAAGGAGACAGGATCCCTTTTGTCCCTTAGTTACTGTTCACAGATTATTTTTTCCTTGCATAAGGTCTAAGGGAGTATCATCATGAGTATCATCATGTTTTATTGGTTTAAGGAATGAGAAAAATTAATTGGAGCACAAGGATTGAGAAGGTTCCTGGACCCAGTTTGTCTTCATACATCCAGAAACTTCCCAAACTGTTCCTTAGAAGCTTAAATTCCAGGCTGAACTTAGTGGTTACTCCTTCTTCTTTGTTTTCATGAACTCACCGATTCATTAAGGTTGGAAAAAGACTTCCAGGATCATCAAGGCCAACCTTAAACCAAGTACCCCCACACCCACTAAACCCTCTCACCAAGAGCTACATCCACTCATGTTTTGAACACTACCGGGGTGGTGATTCCCTGGGCAGCCCTTTCCAATGCCCAATGACCACTCTGAAAGTGAAGAATTTGTTCCTGATATCCAACCTGAACCTCCCCTGGCACAACTTGAGGCCCTTTGCCCTTCTCCTATCATCAGTTCCCTGGAGAAGAGCCTGACCCCACCTCACCACAACCTCCTGTCAGGGAGTTTCACTCCAACAGAAAATTCCCCCTGACAACCAGATAACCTGAAGAGGAATGAATCCCATTTCCATACACCTCTCTGTCTGGACACATTGGGTTATAAGCACCTAATTATCAGCTCTACTTCCTTGCTATTGGCTCAGTTCAGGATAGAGAAAGGAATCACTCAGCGGAAGAAATGAGCCCTTCCCAGGCGCAGTTCTCTAGTGAAGTAGAGCTGTAGAACAGTCCTGAAACGCCTCTTGGCAACTCAACCCCTGAGACAATGATTGCTGTCCCACTACATCCCAGCATCACCATCCTCAGACAATTTTCCTGGTCTGGAGGGTGAGTCTTTGATTTAATGGAGCAGCAAATTCAAAAAGCCAAATGTAATTTCCTGCTCTTCCCAACAGTCTGAGGCTCGTTCACTGGAGTTAATTTTCCTCTCTGTTCAAATGCAATGAAATGTAAATCTGAGAGGGAAGGTAACAGCAAGAAGGAAATGCATTATTTTCAACACATGGAAACTTGAAACCCAAGAATATAAATTAATTTAACCCAGAAGTGTCCTTACCAAAAAGTGAAATTTTCAATGATATCATATGTTGAAATGTTTTAGTGGTTGTTCCTCCCCAGAGAAGATGTTTGTGTTATGAAATAAAGGGCAAATTAAAAAAAAATATTAAGAAGACTGGGATACTCTGGTAATATATAAACATATATATACACATCTAAACATGTATAGATGGTTTTCTTCCCTTCCCTGTCCGAGGACAGAGTTTATCTGCAGATGGGGATTTCTCTAAGGCAGTGACTGTGACACTGAGCACCCAAATCAGGGCAGGTTTTGTGTCCCTGTGTGTTTGTCTCCTTGCTTTCCCTTATAATCCCAATGTGACAAGGTCCTTAATGAGATAATCAGACTGCAAAATAAACCCTGGGACACCCTTCATCCTCACCAGTCACTGTGACTGACCAGGTTTGTTCTGCTCTCAGTTGTGTTTTTGTCCTGAATGTTCTTGTTTATCTCTTCCTTCTTTCAATGGATTATTTTTTGCATTGCAAAGGTCCTTGACCAGATACTCTTAAGAGAGCAAACACTCTCCTTCCACAGTTATTGCATTTTCTCAACAGCCACTTAGGGAAAACCTGTGACTACTTGAATACTTTGAATAGAACTGATTGTTTTATTCCTTTGTTGTATTCACGCAGTTCAATAAAATCCTTGCTGACAAAAGCCCTTCATGTACAGACTTGATAAAACACAGAATAAATGACTTTTTTTCCCATAATATCTATCAAATTACATTGTTTGAGTCTAAGACACTCTCTGATAAAAGAGAAAGGAAACAAAAAGGAAAAATAAAAGATAATTCACTTAATCTTGGCTTTGATTTTTCATCTGTTACTATTAATGGTTAAAGACGTTTTGTGTTCAGAACTGATCTTGAACTGTCTTCAGTTGTACACCTCTGACTCATCATCATCCAGTGAGGACACTGAAGACACTGAAGGTTTCAGTGATGCATATAAGAACCCAAAATTAAGAGACTGAATTCACTGAAATATGCATACAAAGAAATTAGTACAATTAGAGCAAATATTAAGTATTTAAAGATTCTTGTATAAGCAAGTTGCTAATGTTGGATCAGTGCAGCCCTGGCCAATCTGAGGGCTGGTTATATGGAATAATCCAAGAACAGGATCATAGCACAGGAAGGACATGGAGCTGCTGGAGAGAGTCCAGAGGAGGCCCCAAGATGAGCAGAGGGCTGGAGCAGCTCTGCTGGGAGG
>JAWWLV010000494.1:0-11435 GCA_035041135.1 Platyrinchus mystaceus | reverse complement strand
GCTGTGGCAGTGGAAGGGGTTGGGATGCCATGGAAGTGGCAGGCTGGGATGCCATGGAAGTGGCAGGCTGGGATGCCATGGAAGTGGCAGGCTGGGATGCCGTGGCAGTGGAAGTGGAGCGCAAGACGGGCTTTTGTTTTGCAGATTCATGCATTGATCACAGGCCCCTTTGACACGCCTTATGAAGGGGGTTTCTTCTTGTTCCTGTTTCGCTGTCCTCCAGATTATCCCATCCACCCTCCCCGGGTCAAACTGATGACAACGGGAAATAACACAGTGAGGTTTAACCCCAACTTCTACCGCAATGGGAAGGTCTGCCTGAGTATCCTGGGGTAAGAGGAGGCTTTGGCTGTTTTCTGGGAGGTCAGCAGGTGGCTGCAGGATCTGTTCTGCCTCCTGCCTCCCTCTCTGCCCGCTGTGCCCTGGTCTTGCCCCCAGACTTGTGCTTGGATGCATCTTTATGCTTCTGTGAAGTCATGTGCAGAATCAGAGTCATAAAGCAGCACAAATTCCTCTCCTGAAATAAGGGTTTAACTTGCCTTTGAAAGCACCTGAGAATGCAGAGAGTGAAGCACAAAATTCAGTGGATTTTGCTGCTTTTTCTCGCAAACCCTCAGACCAAGCACTGCACGTCCTCTGCTTTTGCACTTTCCAGCCTGGTCCTTAATGCTGTTTAAATGTAGGTTTCTGTGGGTTTAATTTCCTATCTCCATATGGGCTTAAAAATAAATAAATAAAACAAATTAAAAAAAAAAAGCTGCTAAGAACTTCCTTGAGAGCCATTTGACTGCTCTGGGCTTCCACCTCCACTGAGCCTGTGGGGCTGAGCTGTGGGTGGGATGAGTTAAAAGCACAGCTCCTGTGCTGCCTGTTCCAACTGGCTCCACTGCTGCAAATCCTTGTTCCTCACCTGCCTGGGTTTTAAACACGGGAAAGTCCTGGCTGAGTGAAGAGTTTCCCAGAGCAGCCCTGGCTGCCCCATCCCTGGAAGTGTCCAAGGCCAGGCTGGGTGGAACTTGGAGCAACCTGGGCTGGTGGAAGGTGTCCCTGCCCATGGCAGGGGGTGGAATGAGATGGACCTTTAAGGTCTCTTCCCACCCAGAGCATTCCATGAGAAGGGGCAGCAGCAGCTGGAATTGCCACAGGGATTTGATCAACCACCAGGAACCTGAGCCCTGCTGTGGTTGTAAAACTGCCTTTGCTGGGCTGGTTTCAGCAGTGCTGTGGACGTGCCACAGAACTGGTCCCAGTGGCTGATGGATACTGGCAGGGAGGTGTATCCTGCTGGGAAACGCCTCCCTCGGTGTGGGAGCCTTCCTGAGCCAGGAGCTGGATGCCAGCCCGTGCCAGTGGCCAGGAGATGCAGGGCATGCCCTGTCTGAGGGCCCTGCATGCCCAGCAGCTCCCACCCCAGCTGCCTTGGTGCTCCTGCAATTGGAGCTGCAGCAGCGAAGGTGAATTATTGAAGAGTGAACAAAGAGCCTTGGCCTGAGCGGGGATGGGAAGCGCAGAGGGAGCTGTGAATAAAAGGATTTAGGAAGAGGATATGTGGGTCAGCACATCCTTGATGAGCTCACAGGGAGGCAGGTCTGGAGCTGGGATATTAAGGGCAGGCAGCAGAACAGCTTTTTCTGCTAATGCTGTTCAGTGCAAAGGCTTTTGCTGCCCTGTGTGTGAAACAAGCACCTTGTTCCTGTGAGCTCGTGCTTTTGGGGCAGAGCTTGTGCTGAGGGTCTGCAGTGCTGCAGGAGTGGTGGGGCTTGTTTGAGTCTGGAAAATCAGCTTTCAGTTCTTAGGAGCTGTTGTTTCTGACCTCAGACAGCGCTGGGAGCTTGTGTTGCTCCAGGCTGCTGAGTGGGGTGACAGCCACAGCTTCAGAATTCCCTGTTACTTCCCTGTGCTGTGTCTGTGAGTGCAGTTAGGTTTACCAGCCTCGTGGTGCTCAAGCTCAGATATTCTTTTAGCTGAGAGAATAAGCTACTTGGACCCTGCAAACTTTCTCAGTGTCCAGTGCTGTTCTACCTGTGGCAGCTCTTTCTTCCCCTGTGCCTTCCTGTCAGCTCCAGGCGTGGTTTCTGAGCTTTGCTGGTGGAGGGATGGTGCTCCCTGAGCCAGTCCTGCCTGGTCAATTAATTGCTGCTTTTCTGTTCTGCTGCCCCAGCACCTGGACCGGGCCTGCCTGGAGCCCAGCTCAGAGCATCTCCTCAGTGCTCATCTCCATCCAGTCGCTGATGACTGAGAACCCCTATCACAACGAGCCCGGCTTCGAGCAGGTGAGACTTGGAGCTGGAGGTTCCCTCCACACCTCGCTCCTGGTGGCACATCCCGTGCTGGAATTGGGGTGAGAAGTGGGTGATGGGCTTGGCTCTTTCCCAGCTCGAGCTGGAGGGGGAGTTAGAAGCCAGCTCTGAACCAGAGGCTGCTGAGCTCACCTAAGAGTGAGGGAAGGGAAGAACACGAGGCACTCGAGGAGTTGCTGGGGAAATGGGATGGCTCTTCCTTTCCCTGCCACACCACTCCTGGAATGGCTTCCTTGGGACATATTGTCCTGCAGGAACCAAACTGCTCAGGTTTTCATGTCTCCTGGAGGGAGGCAGCTTTCTGGGCTAACTTTTTCACTCGACTTGTCTCCACGCCGTGCGAGCCCAGGGCTCTGGAGACACATCAAACCCTGCCAGCTCCTGTGTAAATCAGCTCAGCACACACTGAGCAGGCAGAGCTGTCGGGGGTTCATGCACCAGTGCAGCTTGTCAGGCCCAGGAGGGAGAGATGAAGAGCCACTGCAGAGGTTTGGGCTCACTGGCCCCGTTGTGTTGGCAGGAGAGGCACCCTGGGGACAGCAAGAACTACAACGAGTGCATTCGGCACGAGACCATCCGGGTGGCAGTGTGTGACATGCTGGAAGGGAAGTGTCCCTGTCCCGAGCCCCTACGGTATGGAGAAGAGGGATGTGGGGGAAGCAGGATAAACTGTTCCTGGGATCCTGGTTGTTCTGGCTGGCCCAGCCCAGCGTGGATTTGCCCCCTGCAGTGGGTGGCTGTCCGGGTGGTGCTCAGGAGCTGTGCCTGGACAAAGGCCGTGTCAGTGAGCACAATGGCTGCATCCTCTGACTCTGTTTGCCAATAAATGGGCCTTTTCTTCGGGGGGAAAAAAATCCTGGAGGGAGGAGGGCACAGCTGTTGTGGAAACATGTGCAGCATCCCCTCAGCTGCAGTGATCTGCAGTCCTCTGGCTCTGGCCTGCCTGTCTGTGCCCCTCGACACACACAGGGTGTCCCAGACAGCTCCAGGAACTGGAATGAGTGGGACAGGGTGACCCTGGGTGATGTGGCTGTTCTGTGTTGATTGTTTGCCCTCTCCCTGTGCTCAGGGGTGTAATGGAGAAGTCCTTCATGGAATACTACGACTTCTATGAAGGGGTGTGTAAAGAGAGGCTGTATCTGCAAGGACAAACGATGCAGGTGAGTGCCAGACAGTTCTCTTGTGATTGGTCTGTGGTTGGTGACAGACCTCAGTGTGCACTGCCAGAGGTGCATCTGGATCCAGGAAATCTGTGCTCCCAACTTTGAATCAACACGAAACTGAGACCTGAGGGGTTCCTGTGGATCCAGCACTGCCATCCCCAAATTCAGAGAGCACACACAAAGTGTTCCAGGCTGTCAGGTTTCTAAAGGCTGGGCCTGAGACGCTCTCCAGGCAAGCAGGGGCTTCTTTCAGCCCTGGGAGTGGTACAGTTTGCTTTCAGCTGGTACAGTTTGCTTTCACATTGAGGTTATCCAGTGCTGAACTCCATTGCAGCATTTTCCTGCTGGGCCACTCGTGGAGTTTCTCTTTTTCTGAGGCTCCTTTGCTCAGACAGCAGATGGGAACTTCTCTCTGCCACTCCTTGTTCTGGCAGAGGAGGTGCAGAGTGGCTGAGGGAGGAACAGGGACGATACAACAGACACATCCAGACAGGGGGAATTCAGGAGCTCCTTTCTGCAGGGAAGGAGACTTTACAGACCAGGTTGCCAAGCTGTTTGCATATGAACAGATGTGTCTTCCTCCCTCATCCACCACCTCTCCTCTGACTCATTGAGAAATCCCACTGCTCAGAAAAGATGGAGGTGGTTGATTTAATGATCTGTGTCTCCGAGCCCTTTCTTTCCCTCTCAGTGCTGTGTCATTCATAAATGCAAAGTGCTCCCGAAGCAGGAGGGTTATGTTTGGAGTGAGGAATTCCCAACAGGAGTGCCTGTGCTTGGCTTACAGCTGCAGGGAATAGTGAACTGAAGGTGTGGTGAGGTTTGGTGCCACTGGAGGATTGTCTGGTGTGGGTGTCTCGTTCCTCCTTGGAGGAGCTCGGTGCTCTCTCCAGGGTTTGGGAGGATCATGGAGCTCTGCTCAGTTCCCAGAGGTGATGGTGCCATGCCTGGTTTTCTGCTCACTTGTAAATAGTAGCACAGGAAGCCTGAAAACAAGGTGCTGGAGAGATGATATCATTGTTTGAATTCCTATTTGAAATGAAGTCACCCCAGGCTCAGTATCAGTTGAGTCCTTGCCAGATGTGCTGTTTTGTTAATTCTGGGGCCACATGTTGGCTTGTACCAAAGATGCCCATCAGATAGGAGAGCACAAACCCCACCACCACCTCATCCAGCCCTGGCAACGTGTCTTTGACCTGGGATGGGGATGAAAGCAGCAAATGTTAAATAACCTTCAAAGACTTTGTGCCCCTGACTTGGCTACAGCTCAGCTGGGCCTTGACTTCAGGTGGGAATAGTGATGCTTTGCTTTAGGATGGGGTCTGTAGCACTAATTTGACATGTGGTGAAGTTCTTTGGCCTCTGGATTTTAGAGCCTTTGATTTGTGATGTTTTCCCTGGACCAAATCTTTGAAACAATTCACTTCCCTGAGCCTGGCAGTCGAAATCCAACCCGTGTCTGCTCGGCCTTCCTTTCATCTGGTTGGAAGTTTTGCTCGGGTTTGTAACACTTCCCAAAGAGAAAACATCAAAAAAAATTAAAAAAAAAATTTAAAAAATTTCAAATGTCATCCCCTCTGCCACGACAGGGAGAGGTTAAGGGGCCTCTCCCCCTAAGGTGGGATTTTACCCCGAGTTCTGGGCCTGTTTCACTGCACAGCCTGAAGATCCTTTGCCAGAGGGAAAACGGGCTGCGTTAACGGGCTCATCCCTGGTTTTCTTCCAGGATCCTTTCGGTGAAAAGCGAGGCCACTTTGACTACCAGTCCCTCCTGGTGCGTTTGCAGGGGATCCGGCAGAGGGTGCAGGAGAAGCACCAGCAGGAGAGCCCGGAGATGGACTCAGAGAGCAGCTCCTCCGAGACAGAGACGGACACGCAGGGCTGCGCCAAAGCCTAGAGCCACGGGCTCTGCCTGCGGCCTGACAGACTGCACAGCCAAACCACTGCCAGAGCAGGGAGAAGGGGGTCCCTCCTGCCCCCTGCGCTGCTCTGGTGGGGAACTGACCGAGGAGATCCCCTTGACAAAGCCGAGCTCGTGACGGGCCACTCGTACCAGGTACTCCCTGCGCTCGAAGCCGGAGCATGTGGCAGCAGGTTATTTTTGTTTTGGAAACACCTGCACTGGTTGTTTGAGGTTTCTTCTTTTTTTTTTTTTTCTTTTTTTTTTTTTTTCCTCCCCTCCATTTGATTAAAGAATGAGATCTAGACTGCAAACCCTTGACAGCTTTTCTGTTCCTAGACAGTGAGCCCTTCCCCTGGGGCCGTGCTGAAGGTGGAGCTGTGGCTGGGGAAGTGCTTTGATGAGTCCAGGGTGTGTCCAGGTGAAACCTGGGAGAGGTGGAGCCTCTCTGCTCCGTGGAGCCCAGCTACCTGATGTCTTTCTTCTAGGCAGACCAAAGATAAAGAGTTTGGGCTCCTTTCTGAAAGCTTTACTCAAGCCCTGGGTGACTTTTGAAACTCCGGGTGCAAAGGGGCAGATGGAAAGTGGAAGCTGCAGGGATCCATAAGTGGAGTGCAGGTGTGTCCACCCTGGTGTTTTTGGGAAGGGAGGATGAGGAAACCCTTGGTCAGAGATGGGGGGAGCACTTCCAAACCAGTCGAGTTTGTGCATTATTTTTTTAAGGTGTTGATTTGAATTTAGTGTTCTGGAAGTATTTCATTCGTGTTTCCTCACCTGAAGTTCTCTGCTTTCCACCTCTCCAGTCAGTGTCACATGTTATTTTCCTCCCATCTTCCTCCTGCCACCTCCCTCCCTGCTGCTCCCTTGGTCCATCAGATGGAAGTGCTGGAATAAGGGGCAACTCCTGGCTGGAGTTTTTTGGAGGTGGACGCCTTGTTACGGACAAATTCCTTTGCCAAACGTGGCTGAGTGTTGGAACCTCGAACACTTGGGTGTGTCTGAGTGTTTCCAAGAGCAGGTTTTCCTGTGAGTCAAGGCCACCCTCTTGGAGAGGTGTCTGCTGGCTGTGCCATTCCCTCCAACGTGTTCAGTGGGTGGAGATGAGAAACTCACTTTCTCCAGGTAACTGAGCCTGGGGAGGATTGATTGGAGCAGAGTTTTGTTGATAAAGAGCTTATGATTTTTTTTTTTTATTATTATTATTTTTATGGGAGCTTTGATAGAAAGCTAAGCACGAAGTTGCACATTGTCCTGGGCCCTCTCCCAGTTTCCTTAAACACCTTCCCACCAGCCTGGCCCCACTGCAGATTCCTGGTGGTGGTGGGAGAACCTCCGACAGCAGCACAGCGAGGCGATGCCCCGTGTGCCACGGGATTATTCCCAGCCTTTGTGATTTCTCTCAACTCTCAGAGCCCTCAGAACCCTGCACTCTGCAAAGCTGAGAGCTGGGAACATTTCAGAATGAAGGTGTTGTTGAACAACTGGAGAAGTTTGGTTTTCCCCTTTAGCAGACTCCCCTGGGTCACGATTTAGACTGAGGATGTTCCCTGCAGGGAGAGCTGAGCTGCCACAGGACGGCTGAGCGGGGTGAAGGGAGTGGGTTCAGCTCGGGCTGAGCTCTGGGTCTCCTGAGAGCTCTGTCAGCACCTCCTCAGTCCCACTGTAAATGTCACCTTGTTTGTCACCCTCCAGTAGCGTCGTGGGTGGAGCTGTGGCTCTGCTGCCCCCGGGGCAGGGCTGGCTCTGAACTCCTGTGTGGTGCATGTGGTGTGACCATCACCCATCCGAGGAGAGGAGGAAATGCCTTATTGTGGACACTGCTCACCCACCTGGCATGTGGCTGTAAGAGAAGTATTAGTTTTCTAGCTCTGACCTTCTGTCCTGCCATTTCTGAATGTCTCCATTTCCAAGTGACAATCCTCAATGACTGCTCTAGGCAGAGATGTTTTAGCAACAGATTTTTAGACCTAATTGAGTTGAAAATATATGCACAAGAGTCACTCTAAGATACCTTGTTTATATACTATTGTACATAAGATTCTTTTCTTTTTTTTCTTTTTTTTTTTTTGTGCAATAAAGTTTGTTTTGGCAGAATGGAGCCTGTGGTAATTCCTTAGTGGAACTCCAACAACCAACCAACCAACCAACCACTCCTTCACAGAGCAGAGAGCACCCAACAGCCTCCCCACTTCTTTAGCCAGAATCCCATCTGCAACTCCAGATACTTTTCCTCTTGCTGTGACATTTAGTTTCCAGTAGCAAGTGGCATTTCCACCCCCAGCCAGGGAGCACATCCAGAGGTAAGCCAGCAGGAAGGAATCCTAGAGAATTTTCCAAGGTAGACACTTTTTACAAAACTTTTATTCCAAGTCCACTGTCCCTGTGTTTCAGGTGATATGCAGAGACCCTCCCGAGGACTCTAGCCAGGCACAGAGCAGGGAGCAGTCAAGGAATTGCCTCCTTGGCTTCCTCTGGAGTGATTTCCTGAGAGTACAGCTCTGTAAAGAGAGCAGGGAGCCAGTACTGAGCTTCTTCTGGTGCCTGCTCATCCAGCCAGGCCATTCCTTCCTTCAGCAAGTGTTCCTGTACAAACAGAGCACAAACTGTGAGTGACACTTCAATGGCTCAGGGGCCATTCCCAAGAGAGCCCAATCCCACATTTATTATAGGGAAGGGAGGGGGGAGAACTTGGGCCAGGATAATTTTTACTCGACCAGGAGAAATCTAGTCCAGCCATCTTCCTGTGTGTAGGAGCTCCCAGGATTCAAGCTGACCTCAGAGACTCTAAGAGGGCAGGGTTAGGTGGGATACTGGGAAGAAATTCCTCTCTGTGAGGGTGGGGAGGCCCTGGCACAGGCTGCCCAGAGAAGCTGTGGCTGCCTCAGCCCTGAAAGTGTCCAAGGCCAGGCTGGATGGAACCTGGAGCAACCTGGGCCGGTGGAAGCTGTCCCTGCCCGTGGCAGGGGGTGGCAATGGATGGGCTTTAAGGTCCCTTCCCACCCAAACCATTCTGTGACATGAATGAAACCACAGGAATATCTGCAGCTCCTGGGGTTCTGCTTTCCCCAGTCCGTGTTTCCACGGTGTGTGCTCTGCTGTTGGACTTCCAGCAGCTCAGGATCCCTGTGCATCCCAGCATTCCCAGCCCACTGTGTGCCCCAGGGCTGCAGGACAGCCCCCCTGGCACTGAGCCCCCCTGGCACTGAGACCCCTGGCACTGAGACCCCTGGCACTGAGACCCCCCCACCTACCAGCACTTGCTTTGCACGTTCCGTCTCCCACTTCAGGCTGGACTTGATCTCACTGACTGTCACAAAGCCCTTTTTCTGGGGAAAAAAAAGAGGAAAAACACCATCAGCTTCGAGTCAAGACTGAAATCCTGAGTTTAGCAGAGCAGGGAGAGTTTTGCCTGCAGGTGTGCCCCCAGTTGCTGCCAGGGAAGCAGCAGGGTGTGTTCACAGCAGGCTCGGTACCTCTGCCAGCTGCAGGACAACGGTGTGGTCCATGTTCAGCTCCGCTGGCACAGACTGGATCAGATACGTTCCACCAACAGGGATAATCCCAAAGCCATTCCCCAAGACCTTCAGCTTCTTGATGGCACGGAGGAGATCATCCCTGAGGAGCAGAGGTCAGTTAGAGCCTCTCAAACTGCTCTACAGACCTGCAAGAGAGGGAGGCTCGAGCAGAAGCCCTGAGCTGTAAGAGCTCCTTGGAGCTGCAGCTTCAGGTTATCAACAGCTGGAATAAAGCACTTTAGAAGGAGTTTGGGTATTTGGGCCCCCCTGCAGACTTGAATTAGAGACACAATTGCAGCAGCTGAGCCTCAAGTGCTAAACTTGAAGATTCAGCCCCAGTTAAGTTTGAGTTGTGTCCTAAAATCTGCTGCTGTAGTGACGTTCATCAGTCCCTTCCTCACAGCAGCTCCAGCAGCCTGGGGCTGGGTTTGCAGGGAAATAATTCCCTCCAGCTCAAGGCAACAGTCCTTGAAGCCTGAGGGCTGCCAGAGAAAACCATTTCAGGCAGCAGCAGTGTGCTGAGTCATTAACTATGAATCACATGGAAGCCAAATTTGGAGGCCCCAAACCAGTCACCCCCTTTTCTTCCCCAAATCCCATCTGGCTGCCCTTCCCTGGGACACCCAGACACTCACTGGCTGACATCCTGAGCAAACTTCCCTCTGCCCTTCAGCACTTGCTGGTGAAGTTCTTCCAGTGTTATCAGCCCTGGGAGAAAACAAGAGGGGACAGGAAAACATCACTCATGGCAACGAAACTACTCCAGAGAGAGCAGTCAGGGCTCCTTTGTGCTTTGCCAAAGCTCCCAGTGTCTGTTCATTGTTCCCAGGGTGAAGCACTGGGTGAGACAATGACCCAGTCTTGTTCCCAGGCAGCTGTTTCCTTCTCCCACAAAATGTGGGAGTTTCACTGGCTTTGCCTCAGCCCATTCCTGGTCTCCCACTGCCCTTTTGGAGTGAAGAATATCTACTGTCTCTTAATTAAGCACTCATATCTGGTATTCCAACCTTCTGGATATTGCTGGGATCCTTCAGAGCCAATCTCAGGCTCCAAGCAGGCTCATATTCCTTCAGGATTGCCACTGATCCCTGTTCCTTTCCATGATCCTTTTCCATTATATTTTAACTCCCTAGACAGGGCAGAGTTGGTGACTTCTGGATCAATGAAGTGGTGTAGCTATAACAGGTTGTAGAAACAAAACAAGGCTTTGTGGGGACAGCAAGGACCAAATTATCACCTCAGTAATGAGTGAAATCTGAGAGACACAACCCATTTTCCACAGGGAAAAGTGCTCGCGGTGAGTGGAATCTCCAGGGAATCAGAGTGGGATCCTCACCTCCATTCCTGTGCTTCAGAGCCAAACAAACTTCAATGATCTGCACTCCCAGTTCGTAGTAAAAGTCTCCAACTCCCAACATCTCTGACCAGAATCCTTTACCAGCTGCGAAGTGAGAGAGGGAAAAGGGATTGGAACACTGGGAAAAATTGAGCAGGCAGCTCACAAACCTCACAGGGAGGACTTGGATTTTTGTTATGTCCACCCGTTTTTCCCCACCCAAAGGTGCATCCCACCAATTCCCAAGCCCCACGAATCAAAGCACCATCAGTTTGCTCAAGGACAACTTTCCCCCTGCTCCACCAGGAGCTGTTTGGAGTCTGGGAACACGAGATGAATCCTGTCCTCAAGCCCAGGGCCTGTTTGCTCACATGCCAAGGGATCCACTCCGATGGTCGCACACATATCCTGGAACTGCACCCGGAACTCGGGGTTTTTGCGGATCTCCTGCTTGTGTTTGCTGGCAAACTCTTCCAGGTTGGTCTTAAACATGTCCAGCTGCTTGGACATCTGGAAGGGAATTGAGGAGAGCACTGAGAACAAACCAGGAGCAGGCAGCCCTGGGGATGAGGCACTGGGCATGGAAAATGCCCTGGCCATGGATGGAGAGGGGAACAGGGGGGGAAGAACCCCAGGGCAGGGGGGGATCTCCCACCTGGGCCAGCTGGTCTTCGGCCAGGACCGTCCCTCGCTCCTTGTACTTGGCCTGCAGAGGGAAAACAGGATGAGGGACGCAGTGCTGAAGGTGGGCCTGGAGCCAGCACTCCAGAGGGAGATGTTCCTGCAGGATGGATGAGCCGGGAGGATACAGGGCCCAGGGGAGGCTCGGGGCATCCTGCTTGGAGCAGGGATGGGGTGAGATGTGAGGATGGGGGTGGCCCCACACAGGGCTGGGGGGGGACTGGACCTCCTCACACGGCCCCAGTGGGCCCTGGCAGCGACCCCTACCCCAAACTGGGGGCCCTGGCAGCGACCCCTACCCCAAACTGGGGGCTCTGGCAGCTCCCCCTACCCCAAACTGGGGGCTCTGGCAGCTCCCCCTACCCCAAACTGGGGGCTCTGGCAGCTCCCCCCATCCCAAACTGGGGGCCCTGACAGCTCCCCCCATCCCAAACTGGGGGCTCTGGCAGCTCCCCCCATCCCAAACTGGGGGCCCTGGCAGCTCCCCCCATCCCAAATCAGGGGTTCTGGCAGCTCCCCCCATCCCAAATCAGGGGCTCT
>JAWWLV010000493.1:0-11445 GCA_035041135.1 Platyrinchus mystaceus | reverse complement strand
CAACCTGGCCTTGGACACTTCCAGGGATGGGGCAGCCACAGCTTCTCTGGGCAACCTGTGCCAGGGCCTCCCTACCCACAGAGGCAGCAACTTCTTCCTAATATCTAATCTAAACCTGCTTTCTGTCACTTTAAAGCCATTTTTCAATTTCTAGCCATTTTGGTGCATCTGAAGCACCTCTAAAGCAGAATATTGCACTCTAAATTTGAACTGTGTACACACACATCTTTAACCAGGGACTGAACCAGCCCCCTGAGCTCACCAGGCTTTGCTGGGGCACTGCAGGACTCTCCAAACCTCCTGTGCTGCAAACCCCCAGCCCCCCAGGAGGGAGCTCAGGACAGGAGGGGCTCAGGGAATTGCTGTCCAGCTTTCAGCCAGGCTTTTAACATCTTCCCTCCCCTCCTGCTCTTTCCCCAGCCGTGCTGAGCCGTGAGGAGCCGCTGCCGCATTGGCTGCAGATGACATCATTATTGATCACTGCTTTTATCCTGCTCCCTGGTGATGCTGCTCCACCTGCCTCCAACCCCAGCCCCTTCCTTCCATGAACCAATTAATCCACAGAGAGAACAACCCTCTGCCTGGCAGGGTGTGCGTGTGTGTGCGTGTGTTTGCACATGTGTGTGTGTTGGGGGAGGCCTGGTACAACTCTTATTACTGAGTGTTTCTAATTAAACAAAAATGTTAATCTTGCAGCACAATGTGCAGAATTCCTCTGAGTTTAATTAAAACAACTGCGACTAGAGGCGTGATCAGATTGGAGGATCAGATCATCTCTGAACATCACACACTGCTCTGATTCAAGTGCTCAGATTTCCTTCCTGTCAGGGAAGTGAAACTGCCTCCATCCCCTAACAACTGGATTCCCTGTAATAATGCAATTACAACCTCAGCACAATCCCCACAAGACATGCACACACAAGCCCTGCCACCCTCCCCATCAATCCCCAGACACCACCCCAAGCCTGTTCCCGAATAAATAAGGAATGGTTTGGGTCATGAATTCTCTTTCTGAAAGCAGCTCAGACAACTGCAGGAACAAAAGAACCAGACACAAGCTGGAGATGCTTCAAGGGCACATCTGGGCAGCTGCTGCTGCTGCTGGAAATTGTGCAGGCAAACACTTTCCCGTGTTGCAGTTGCCACATAAATGGAGCATCCCAACACCTTGTTCACATCTGAGCTTGGACCGAGCAGTTTAACCCCCCCCAAAGCTGGTGAATCACCTCAAGGCCACTGAACAAAGTAGGGTGAGAAAGGATAGGGGAGGAGGGATGGAGAGAGGCAGGCAAAGAAGCACTTCAGCCCTCATTTATAATAAATCCTACCCAAGAACACGCTCTGTGCTGGAGGACGCGACTGGATCCAACCCGGGCACACAAACAAGGGTCCCCAGCCCCAGCCAGGGGTGCTCCCTGTCTCCTTGTCACCCTGGAAGGTGGCAGCTCTGGGTTTAGCTAATTAGCTGTGCTGGAAATAGGATGATAAAGGAAGATAAAGCTGTGTTGCTGCTGCTCTTTCTCCCCGCAGGGTGTGCACGGCTGGTTAATAATTTAGAGGGGAAGGAGGGTGTGAGCGCGTACAGATGCGCCATGGACTCGGTGCAGAAAGCCACGAGGATGCTCTGAAGGGAAGAGGAGGAGGGATTTTTCCCTCTCCTCTGGAGATCTGGATGCTGGATAGTCTCTACACAGTCGACTGCCCTCATTCAGGGTGGAAAACCAGGAACACAGGGACGAAGCAGCTCCAGTGACATGATTTTAAGCAGAATCAGGATCGAAATCCAGCATTCCTGAACTTATCCCTGTTCTTTTCATTATGAACAGCTACAGCTGTCCTCTCCCCAACAGGTATCCTGGCACTATGTACCTTGTGAAACTACATCAACAGGTTATTTCCACCAATGTGTCTGTACCTGTGCCTCAGGTACCTGTTAGTTCCCAGCCAGACAACTTCAATGCAGGGAGGAGTCTCACTAACACGCTCTGCTGACTCCATTTCTTTTGAGCTGAAAGGTTTACTATGAAAACAGTAATAGCCTAACAATGTTATTAAAAAATTGTAGGCTTACAAGCAATAAATACACACTTAGATATGTGTGTTGGACTCCAAAATAGTGCAGGTAATGCCTGTATTCCCTAATGTGTCCCTACGTGCCCTCCTTCAACAGGCATCCGAGTTAAAATTACTTTGATGTTATTCATAAGCTACAGAACTAATCTGCTGTCAGTGTTGTCCAATTTTCAGGTCACTACAAGAAAAGCAAAACAAGTCAAGTTTGAAGAAAGACTGCCAGGAATTTTCCAAATGGCAAGGAAACATTTCAGAGGGGGCAGCTTCCCTCTCCCATGTGCTCCCGTGGGACTCGCTGCTCTCTGCTGAGCATCCAGAGCTGCTTGTTGTTTACCTTTGGCTGATTTAAAGCCAACAATTACACAAAAACCAACAAAACAGCAGGGATCTTGCTATAACTTTATACATGCCTACACCAGATGTGTTCTTGGAGTAGGAAATGTGTGAGGGAAATTTCGGGCTGCAACTGGTAGCGAAATGTCCGAACACTCCCTAAAACAAAATCAAGAGGGAATCACCAGAAGAAGTAGGTCTGAAAGTATGCCCATAGCAGCCTCAATCATATTCCAGCAGCGAGTGCCACAGCCCTGACATGTCTAACAGCCCATTCTCCTCAGTTTTCCAGAGTGCAGGAGTCCTCAGGAACAGCAGGCACTGGCCAGGACGGAGCAAGCGATGGATCAGGGCACGGTAAATCCTGTTCCGTGACATTGAACTGGACTAATCACTGGAACATATTGCATTTACTAACAGCTCACAAGGGTAACCTCCACAGAACTCTACCAGCTCCCACAGACTACTAAAGAATTGGAGGGAAAGTATAATCTGTATACAGGAAGTAATAATAATCATCATAATATGGATTTATGGGTATAGAGGATATAAATGTAGACATAGACAAATACAGATAGAATCATAGACTGGTTTAGATTGTGAGGGATCTTAAAGCTCATCTCATTCCACCTCCTGCCATGAGCAGGGACACCTTCCACTAGCCCAGGTTGCTCCAAACCCTATCCAACCTGGCCTTGAACACTTCCAGGGGTGGGGAGTCCACAACCTCTCTGTGTCTGTATCTATCCCAGGACATACAGTTACTGTCTTTCCTGAGAGTGGGGAGCTAAGAGAAACTCCAGCTGGGTGTCTGTGCCAATTACCTTCCCTCCTGCCCAAGTTATAATGAAAAATAACAGCAGCTGGAGTCAACAACAACTGGAAAATGCTTCCCAAAACCAGTCTTTCTTTTCCTTCGAGCTCTGCAGGAGTCAGGTTTGCAGGCACTATGTCCAGCCAGCTGTGGAAAGAACAGCCAATCTCCACAGCCCTACCAAACTGGGATCCCTGGAGAAGCAGAGCAGGAAGGACAAACAAGCCAGCAGATCTGGTGTGAAGGGACTCTGTGTGAGTTGAATGCTGTCCATCACAGCTCTGCTTCTCAGAAGCTCCCAAAGGTTTCCTCTCCTGCAGTTTCCTGTTTTTAAGTGAAGGCACATGGGTTTCTATCAGGGTCTGACCCAGGAGTAATCATGTGGATAAGCAAAAAGGGGTTTACCCTCAATCCCTTCAGCAGCTGCATCTAGTAAGGAAGAATGTTTTATTTTCCCTTTTGAAAAGAGAAAATATTTTCTGTGTTGTTTTCCATTCCTGGGACTGCCCTGGTGTTGAGGAAACCCTCTAATGTTCCTGCACAAAGGTACAGACACTTATGTCTGATTACAACACACACACAACAGGCTGCAGAGCTACTCCAAAGTGCCTCATGCAGTTTGCAGCAGCTGGGGCCCAGGTTTCTGTACTCCAGAGTGTGCCAAGGTAGCAGGTTCTGCAAATGACAGCTCCCATCCATCTCCAGGCTGTGGAGCAGCCCCCTCTCTATGCTCAGCATCAGTTCTGCAAGTGAGAGAAGAGACAGAGAGGAGGAGGAGGCCATGCAGGGAAAGAGAGAAAAGACAAACAGGAGAGTGGGTGAGTGTAGAAGAGGGGAGGGGAAGGAGAGGCCTGGCTGCCAGCATGCTCACTTTGTCACTGTGGAGATCAGTGCATTCGGGCTTGGTGCTTTTAACTCTCCCAGCACTTAAAAATGCAGATAAAGAGGAGAGAATCTTTGCTGTGTGAAAGCTGAGGAACGATTAGGGATGGAATAACTCCAGCTGAGCAGGCAAGGGGAGGTTCTGCTATAAAATCTGCTTCCTTGATGCTCTTCAACATTGTCTTGGCCCATCCTGCAGTTAATTCCTGCTCCCTCAAGTTCCATGGACGGGTACCCTCACTGCTGCAGCACAGTCAGAAACAGAGCCCCCAAACCAGCTCCCAAACAGAACAGGAGAGCTTGTGAGAGCACAGCACACAGCCAGAACGTCCTGGTGGGATCAGCAAAGGGTGGAATTAGTCAGGCATTGGGAAGGTGCAGCCTCTGTGTCGTCATCTGTCCCCCTGGCTGACGTATGGATGATGCTGATCCCAGAAGGAAGAGCTGCACAAAGACATGTACAAAGAGCCCTGGTCCCTAAGGACAGTCCCTGAGCTCAGCTCAGCATTCCCATTTTGCTCTCCACAGTTCCCTGACAGGGGGCTGTGGCCAGGTGGGGGATCAGTCTCTTCTACCAGGTAACAGGTGAGAAGACCAGGAAATGTTGTGCAAGGGGAGGGTCAGACTGGACATCAGGAAGAAGTTCTCCACAGAAAGGGTTGGTAAACATTGGCAGGGGCTGCCCAGGGAGGTGGTGGAGTCCCTATCCCTGGAGGTGTCCAAGGAATGACTGGATGTGGCACTCAGTGCTCTGGACTGGGTGACAAGGTGGGGATGGGGCACAGGTTGGACTTGATGATCTTCAAGGTCTTTTCCAACCTCAGTGATTCTATGATTCCATACAGTGCAGCTTGCTTTTGGTGGAGAGAGCCTTAAAATCACTGTGAGAATCTAGGAGATTGGTGAGGGCAGCAGCTGGAGGAGAACCTTCCCTGGACACTGCTTGTAGCTACATTAAAGGGGTACAAACTTTGAATTTGACTGCAAGGGCACTTCTCCCAAACTGTCACAGCTCCCAAGGAATATATATGGGAATAAGTGTGAGGAATAAAGCTCCCAGCCCTCTGGGATAACCACAGCTAGACACACTCTTGTCATCCCATGCCATTCCAAGCTCCTGACAGATCCATCCCACCACGTTTCTCTAACAGAAGGTTAAATGCCACGCCAGGCAGAGGAGCTGCACTGAGATCTGAGTGCACCTACACAAATCTGTCAGGCATGACTGGACCACGGGCCCACCTCCAAGGCAGCAGCATCCTAACAGCACAGAGCCTGCCAGGTGGGCAGCAGAAGGGATATTCCCTGCTCCAGTGGGAGGTTGAGGGCTTTGCCATGTGCCCCTCATGTCTGGTCCCTGTTTCCTGCTCTACATTTGGGATGTGCACACCAGTTTCACTCTGCAGTATTAAGGACGTGCTTGCTGCCTGTTCAAACAGAGGGATTTAAGATGAACACTGAAACTGCTGAACAAAAAGCAACTGGCCCACAGGCAGAGCTACCACCAGGCCTGAGGGTCACACACTGCCTGGAGCTCCTAAGTTTGTTGTTAGATGTGCCCACTGCAGAAAGAAAGGCTCTTACTGCCTGTGTCCCTATTAAAAAGCCCATGGCTTCATCCATAGCCAATGCTCCTGAGCTAAACTCCTCTGGGAGCTCTCAGGCAGTCATCCACCACCCCCTTCCTGCCAGGATCACCTGTGGTTTGAACAGAAAACACCACTGATGGGTGATCTAAACCCTAAAATGGGTCAGTTTTAGCACCCAACCTCGCTCAGCCATTCACACAGTGATTTTAGGGATCTCCAGGGTAATAACAGCAAACATCCAGAGGCATCCAGAGCAACAGCATATTGTTCCCTCCCCCACATCCAGTTCAGGGAGCATATTTCAAACAGATGACATGAAGGAGGCATCCATGTAAACATCCTCTGTAATGGGGACAAGTGGAAAAAAGAATCAGAACAAAATGGAGAGGGGAACTGTTTTCTTGGAGAGTGCATGGAGTAAAAGACCTCTGGAAAGAGGGAAGATGCCCAGAAGGAATCTAGCACAAGAAAAAGAGGTTGCCATTGCTACCAACTGTGTGAAAAATCATCTTAAGATGAAGAATCATCTTAACCCCAGCCCATTAAGTGATTCCTCAATGAAAAAGGTTTTCTTGGTGCCACATTTCTGAGGAGAACAATAAGGATTTTCTGGTGCTACTCCTAAACGTGGGGAAGGAATTTTTGGAGGGGAGGGAAGATCATAGAAGTCACAGGATAATTCAGGTTGGAAGGAACCTCAACACATTATCCAGTCAAACCTCCTGAAGTGGTCCAGTTTTAGCTTTGTTTCTTACACAGCAATTTTACATCTCTCTGGGGTAAGAACAGCAAACAGATCTGACAGGTCAGAGCAAACCAGAAATAGGAGGACTTTGTGCCTTGGCCACGCATTTTTTAAGAGCCTTCCCACCCAGCTGCAGGAAGGGAGAGGCTGAAGGGTCCCACTGTGAGCCTGGCACAGGGCAGGCAGGGTGCTCCTTACCTCGGAGGACGGTGAGCTTGGCATGGACAGTGACCTCCCCATGAGGGTTCTGAGCGACACACTCGTAAATGTTCTCGTCCCGGGGAGTCCGGAGGGGCTGGATCCTCAAAACAGCTCCTGCACTTTCATCAAATTCAATTGTCTGGGGGAGAAGGGAGACACACACACAGAGTAAGTCTCCTTGGGTTGCAAGTAGAAGCTTCATTCCTGCTTCTAAGGAGACACACCCAGCCCCAAACACACTCCAGCAGCTGCCCCGCAACCCTTACACGGAACCAACAAGGTCAGCTTGGCTCTGCCCTGACCTCCAGGTGACAGAACTGTCACAGTCAAACCCTGTCAGTGCCCACTGACCCACCAAACCAGAAACAGGAGCACTTTGTGCCTTGGCCCTGCGTTTTTTAACAGCCTTCCCACCCAGCTGAAGGAAGGGAGAAGCTGAGGGGTCCCACTGTGATGGATCCCACCGTGTGCATCTCACAGGCTCTGGAAGGAGGAGCCTTGGTGGTGGTGCGTGGGGTGGGTGTTCAGAGCACAACTGTGATGAAGGAGGAGGAAATGGAGCAAAGGAAAACAAAATAAAAAATGAACCCCTGCCTTGTTCCTCCATCTGCAGAGGCAGCTGACACCACAAAGCTCCTCTCAGCACACAGCTGCCTGGAAGGGCTGAGTCCCACAGCAAATTCCACAGGATGACCTCCCAGTCCCTGTTCCTCCACTCTCCTTTCTATCTAAACAATGCCAATTGCTTGGGTCTGGTTGCCAACAACTGTGATGTTTACCCCAGGCTGTCCCAGGCTTAAAATACTGAGCCATGGATGGGGATGAAAGGTGTGTTTACAGAGATGAAGTACCACCAGCTTAGCTGGGGTCTCTTAGGGAGGGAAGAAGTTATATTATATCCCAGGAAGGGGAAAAAACCCAACAAAACAAAAGGAAAAACTCCAGTAACATAAGTGAGCCAAGTTCTTTCTTGCTTTGGAACAAACCCAGCTGCTGACATGGCCAAGAGCTTGCATTTCACTCCTCCTGCTGTTAAAACTCCTCCCCTTCCAAATTTCCCTTTATTATCAGGTCTGAAAAGGGCCAAAGAGGAGCAGTGGCTGCTTTGTGTCAGTCTCTCTCTTCACACAGGCACAGATTTCAAGGACAGCTCTTACCTCAAACCTCTGAGAGTTCACTTTCTTCCCTTTCTTGTTCCAGGTGACCCGTGGCTTCGGGTCTCCAGTCGCTTGGCACACAAAGGAGGCCACCCCTCCTGACACACCAATTTGGTCCACAGGTTTTTTAATGAACACAGGGGGACCTTGAAGAAAAAAAAAGAAATATCATCATTGGCACAAGGAAAGACAAACTCTAATAAACACTGTTTGTGATTAATATTAGCATTGTCACTGTTATTCTTAATAATGCCAGATGAAATTAAACCTCTTGGCCCTGTAGGAACGAAGACTTTACCTTCTTTTTACATATGAAGAAGCTCCAGCAAGAAATAATTAAGAGTCTGAGGCTACAAAGAGATTTCAATGTGGCAAAGCCTCTTTTACTCCTGAAAAGTGGACTTTTAAATTGTTTTGCACAGGGGAAATTGCCCTTGCAAAGCCCATCTAATGAGAAGCACCAAAAGCTGGTAGAGCTGAAAACAACATCTAGAAACACTGAATTGCACTCCCCAGGTCCAAGAAAAGGACCAAAACACCAGGTAATGGTGGAGATTTATAGTAACAAAGCCAAGGCAGGGGGAGAAGGTGGGAGGAGGACCATGAAACAGATGAAGCAGGACTTGGCACAAACAGATCTTGAGGATGATGGTGTGAAACAGGCTGGTGCCAGTGGCTTTAGGATGCGAAGCATCCTCCTTGGCTTGTAGCACCTCTGCTTTCATCTGCAAATCTTCCCCGTGGCCCTCACGGGTACATTCACACAGGCACGTCATCCCTGGGAACAGGAGAGTCGAGAGGACACAGCCCAACAATCCGAAGTTGTGATCTCAGAGCAGCCCAGCTGTCAAGCCCAAGAGCAGAGCCAAGCCTGCAGTCCCTCCTGCAGCTCCCCTTCCCCTCTGCCCAGCATCAGAGAGCCCAGAAAAACACAGAATTCACGCTGCTCAAGGAAGGAGCTCCTCAAACTCCTCTCAGCTGCTCCGAGGTGCAGCAATCCCTGGACACACACGGGCTGTTTGAGCCAGCCCAGGCCCCAAGGAACAACACCTGCTCTCACAGCACCTCTCCCTCAGCCCATTTCCACCCAGGTTCCACTACCTTCAAGCATCTCAGCAAGGACAGGAGGATGCTGGGATGGGCTTTCTGACCAAGGAAGGTGTCAAGGGGCTGCTCACGAGAGGAAGCCGAGGCCAGGAGCGTTCATGCAGAGCCCATGTTGCCTCTCCCCTCTGGGAATCCTCCCTCCGTGCTCCAACCTGTTTTCCTTGCGCAGTTTCCTCTCATCTAGTTAGTTTAAAATTTATTGAAATATTTAAATCACAAGGCCACAGCTGTGTTCAAATAAAATCACTCAGATCATAAAGTTGCCGTCTGTTTTTCTTGAGAAAAGCAGAGCACGTGACTCTGAAATGAGTGTGCATTTATCTGTACGTACTCAGAGTCTATAAAATAGGATGCAAACAGCCTCCCACAGGGCTCGACAGGAGGGCAAATGGTAGCTGGAGAGAAGTCTCCAGGGTCTTTTAGGGGTCAAAAGACAAAAGGAAGCCTTCTCCCCTTCCCTGCCTGGCATGGCCAGCAGTATATAAATAAAAGGCACTGAGCAAGCTCATGTGATGCAATCAAGCATTTGTTTCCATGCTGGAGGTAAATACAATTTGCTGGAGCTGTTTACATCCCACCGAATGCTGTGTGTACAAAGCATCACATTTATAAATATCCAAATCTATATTTAGAGGTCAGAGTCTTCTTTGCAATGTTACAGCTAAAGGTTATCAAGCAAGTCCCACTGGAGGAACTGGCACTGGGGGATCTGTCTTCCATCTGAGAAAGGTAAAACCCAAACTTTGCTCCAGGCTAAAATATAAATGCTCAGTCTGCCCACAGCCTGACTTCCTTCCTCTCTTCACCTCCGCTCAATATCTGAGGAGTTTGCAGGAGTCAATTCTGAAGGTACAGCTAAAAACATCCAGGGCTTTTAAGAACACTTTATTGATGCAAGTTCATTTCCTAAAATAAAAGCCCCTAATAAACCTTAATGCCAGGTACACATTTAAATGGGTGCAGCATGATGAGAGCTCAGCTGAGGAGAAAAACAAGGTTCTATTTCCATCCTGAAGAAAGGGATGGTGCTCCAAAAATCAGTGAGCTGGGAGTCATTGCTCAGCATCCCTTTTTGGGGTCCTGTGTCACCTCAGTGTGTGGTGATGGGGAAGCTGAGCTGTCTGTGAACAGTTTTTTTTCCTGAGCTCCCTGCAATTCCCTGCGAGAGACTCACCGTTAGACAGCGAGAGACAAAAGGAACCACACAAAAATCCCCACCAAGCAACCTATTCAACTTTACTACTCACTCGGAAAAATGGGTGAAAATCTGAGCTAAATTGCTGGATTTTAAAATTGCCCAAGCCTCTGAGCTGCAGATTTGATTCCTCCCCCCCCCCACCATGCTCTCCACCTCTGCACCCCCAGTCACTGCAGAACTTGTCACCAGCCCACGCCGAGCTCAGAGCAACCCTCTCCCCTCTGGGAAGAGAGAGAGCCAGAGCTATCACAGGCAAGGTGGTGATGATCCAAGGTGGTGATGATCCAAAGCTGAGACCAATCCCTCGGTGCTGCGTAGGACCCGCACAGCTCTGCCGTGCCAGGTCCAGCCTGCAGGGAGACACACGCTCAGAACTGAGCCCTCAGCTCTGCAGATGGCTCTGAAAGCCTCCAGAAGCAGGGACAAGGTGCCATGTGAAGCACTGTCAGCCCACTCAGAGGGGTCTGAGGTGTTTCCCCTCCTTTGCCAAGAATGCAGGACCTCGGTTTTAAATAAATAAATAAATAAAAATCAAAGACACACAGTTTCCAGATGACACACTTGCAGTCCAGGGGGTTTTGTATCACTTCACCAACCTTCCTTCATGGAGAGCTGAAAACAAGTCAGGTTTGAAAAGGCTGAGTCTAAGATCCACCAGTCCAGTGGTCACAGAGATTTCTTTTTCCTCCCCTTTCTCCACTTTGCAAAGCAGCAAAACCTATTTTTTTGTGCAGTGTCAAGGCAGGAATGGAAAACTCTGGAGCTTAAAAGAATTTCCCTACTACAAGAGGCTTCCTGCTGGGTCTGGATCCCCGGAGGGAAGGTTGAAAAGACCGGATGGCTGCTGTGTACCTGTGATCCTTCTTTACAGCTTAATGGAAAGCCATCAAGTCAAGCTGAACCTTTCACTCCTGCCCACCTCCTACGCACTTCCCAAAAGCAACAGCCGGGGCAAGCGGCACGCTGGAGAGCTGCCACGGCCTGCAAGGAAGAGACACATATTCCTCAGCCATCCTGTGCCCTGTAATTGCACCAGCACACGCTGAGTGCCCTCTGGCCTCACCTCTGCCACCCCTGGCAGCTGCTCTGACCTGCCCCGTGGCTCTGGTGGATGTTCGGGAGCTGACGGGACCCCGCGCTCGCCTTCCCGTCACCCCACACAGACAAACTCCTGTTGGTGCCACTTCCCAAATCACAGGCTTGGAGAACCACAGGCGGTGCTGGCACCTGCTCAGAATCACGGAATCATGGAATAACAGTTCCACCCCTCCCTGCCATGGGCAGGGACACCTTCAGCTATCCCAGGTTCCTCCAAGCCCCGTCCAACCTGGCCTTGGACACTTCCA
>JAWWLV010000492.1:0-10064 GCA_035041135.1 Platyrinchus mystaceus | reverse complement strand
GCTGGGAAGGGAGCTGGGAAGGGAGCTGGGAAGGGAGCTGGGAAGGGAGCTGGGAAGGGAGCTGGGAAGGGAGCTGGGAAGGGAGCTGGAGCAGCAGGAGGGGCTGAGAGAGCTGGGTTCAGCTGCCCACGACCCCCTTGGTCAGCAGCACTTCAATTTATCTTCTCAAGGTGTTGCTGATAAGCTCTGCTGCCTGATTTAAGCTGCAGATTTACCAGTTATCTGCCCAGTAAATCTGGTTTGCTTCGGTTTAATCCGGGCTCAGCCTCGGGAAGGCTTTGGGTTATCAGATCTCTGCTCCATTCAGCAGTGCTGCCACGAAGGGCTGACTTCTTTTCCCTTCATGACAGCAAGTGAGAAACTGAGACAGAGGAAATATGTCCTTTATAAAAATATTTCCTTTTATAAGGAAGAATCTGACTGAAAATGCTCAGTCTGCATCTCTGTGTGAAGTGTTATTTATCAGCAGGAATTCTATTGCTGATCGGCCAGAATTCCCAGCATTTTGAAATGCAGCTGCTGTTAGACAAGCCCTGACACTTATGGATGGTTTGAATTCTCCTTTTATTGCAGGTTGTTTATGGCTCTTCCATCATTAATGTTAAAGTCATACCTCAACCCCAGAATTCCTAACTTTTGGGTGTATGAAGCCGAGATATTTGGGAGCATAACTGAGCTTAACACACAGCTGAGCTACAATCTTATAACCAAAGAATGAGCATTTAAGGGAAAACCTGTGGCATTGTGTGTGTTTTATGTACAGACTATAAATTCCCAAATTGGCTTTCAATTTTTTTATCCTTTCTAAAATAGAATTATGTATATTTAAAGGGAGCAGGGAATTAATTCTGGGGTTTGGATTCAAGCTGAGCTGCTTGATCACAAGTCCACGGTCAGCTCTTGCTACCTGTGCTGTTCTGTGGATAAAGGAATTCGGGTGATTAATGAGTTTTGAATCAATCCTGCTGTTGGAGGTCAGGATCTCTGGTTTATTGGCCAGGCTGGAGTTGGTGTAGAATCATGGAATGTTTTGGGTTGGAAGGGAACTTAAAGCCCACCCAGTTCCACCCCCTGCCATGGGCAGGGACACCTTCCACCAGCCCAGCTTGCTCCAACCTGGCCTTGGACACTTCCAGGGATTCAGAGCATCCACAGCTTCTCTGCCCAACCTGTGCCAGGGCCTCCCCACCCTCCCAGCCAAGAATTCCTCCCATATTTCCCAGTGGAATATCCAAGAGTCCATCAGGATGAAGAGAAATAAGGATCAATGGGAAAAATGAGGCTTGGGAAGAAGAAACCAACCGAGATATGTTTATAAGAGCCAGTAGAAACAAGGATAATTTCCCTGCTCTCAGCTGGTTTGTTTTCCCTGGTGCTCCCCTGGCAGGTAACCATGGCAATTAAAGGGAGCTGCATCTTTGGGAAGAATCACACAAATTTGGGTAGAAATGGTTTCCCTTCACAAGCCATGTGGGAAAGATGATTCATCCAAGAGGAGAAAATAAAAGAATCCCAGGGAAAAGTGACAAAGCAGCAACATAGGAAGAAATATCAGCCCTTGAGCCAGGAGAGCTCAGACCACTGCTCTGAACCCAGAGCTCTCACTCTCACAGGAGCCACAGCTGAGCCAAAAGCCAAAGAGATTTCAGCTGGTTAAAATTCCAGTTTTTCCTGCTCTGCTGTCCAGGAGCAGCTGATGAGAGCACATCAAGCTTTTGATGGAACTCTCAAGGGAAATCTTCCCAATTAACTCATTAGTCCAAACCCCGTTGCTCTGCTGGCTCTGGTATCAAAACCAGGCCTGGGATTCTGCTTGTTTGTTTGAAGCTGGATCTAATTTAGATGTTTCCCGTCCTTCCCATGCAGAAGTGGTGGTTTAAAGAGCCAGACATGAGGGCAGAGCAGCCTGTGCCACCCTTCAGCTGTGGGAGGGTTTCCTCATCATCCTGGGGGCTGCATCTCACCACATGCCTGTCAACTAATGTCACAATTTCCTCTCCAGTTAGAGACTCCACGGACTTGAGCAGCTCACAAATACTGTGGAAAGCCTGGTATTTCAGGATATAAATTCTAACAACCTGCCAGCTTGATGGACCCAACCCTGGGGCTGCTCTGGATGGGTGTGATCAGAGGGAGCCCTTCTGAAGAAACCACTCAGAGAAACTCCTTCCTCTCGCTCACAGGTTGCTGGATTTCCCTGTTTATGGGACCTTTCTCCCTGCTTATTTCCAGAGGATTTCCTGGGAGCTTTAGCACTCCCCTCACATCTTCATTAGCATCACTCAGCCAAGCACAGCTTGCCAGGTCATTGGATGAGAGGAGATAAAGGAACTGTGTCGTCCCACCTCATTTACAACCCGAGCAATTAAAATCCAACCTGCCTTCTCTGTATCCATTATTTATTGCCCTTCAGCCACCAAGGAGCTCGTTGCTTTTCACGGATACAGTGGGAATCTGCTTTCCCACCACGCCCTGATTTTCCCCACTCCTGCTCTGATGGGATTGGCACTAACAGAGCGTTAACAGATTGCCAGGGGGCATCCAAACACTCCCCATTAACCACCGAGGACCTAAAGCTGCCCGCACAAAATGGAATTCAAGGGATTCCAAATAAATTTGGCTCCTGGCAGGGGAGGCTGATGAAGCAAATCCTCCTCGTGTCAGGAGCCACTTTGCCTTGGGGAGGGAAAAACCTCTCTGCGCTGGAAATGCCACCGGGATGGAGATGAGCTGCACCTCGTTGCATCCTCTCCAGCTGCAGCTGCTTCCCCAGGAGGATTTGCCTTTGGGAGGATCACCTCCATCTTCCTCAGCTGGGAATCTCTCCAGAGGAAGCCACGAGGCAGCAGTTTCTCTTCTTCCTTGAACGTGCACAGCCTGGGAATTTAAATGAACAAGTCAGAGGTTGATGCTGGAGAATTTGGCAGTAGGAGCGTTTTGGTGGCCAAAAAAGGTCCTTAGAAGCAAGAAGATATTCAAGGCATTATATTTTCACTTCATACCAGGACCCAGAGAAGCTGTGGCTGCCCCTGGATCCCTGGAAGTGTCCAAGGCAAGGTTGGAAGGGGCTTGGAGCAACCTGGGATGGTGGGAGCTGTCCCTGCTCATGGCAGGGGGTGGAATGGGATGGGATTTAAATCCCTTCCACCCAAATCACTCCAGGACTCTTTATGGACCAAAGACAGAGCTCATAGTGCAGTTAAAGCAACTACTTTATAGAGCAACACATGGGAAGGGACCAATCACAGATAATTCCCTGATTTAAATCTCAGAACTCCCCAGTAAATCACAAATACAGAAATTACTAAAATTCTGCCCTTTGCTTGCTGGGGGGGTTTTTTGTGTTTATTTCTCTTGCAAATGGTCCATTTTAGAGTCAGATCTGTCAGCAGCCCCCGGGGGGATTCGTGTTTCTTTGGATTTGCAAGGGGAACCATCAACAGGTGGAGAAAACCTCAATGCCCTGGTTATTATCCACATCCCCCGGGAATAACGAGCAGCAATTCCTGCAGGGCGTGACACGGGACTTACACCCCTTCCAACCCAAACCCCTCCACGATTTTACAAATATTTTGTGTCCACAACATCTAAAAAAAAAAAACTGGTTAAAAGGATTTTGCTGAAGGCAACGCTTGCAAATTTGGCCTGTAGGAAATTTGGATTGTGTGGGATTGGGCAGCTGCCGAAGCTTCGACCTGACCAAAACCTGGGAATGGGATTCCTCTCATCCAGCTGGAGCTGGTGGGGTCCTGACAGATGAGCAGAGATGTGATCTGGCCTGCCCAGAGTGTCTTCAGAAGGTGTTTCAACCACTTCACATTTGAGTGTTGGGTTTTCCATTCCCTGACAGTCCTTCTCCCTTTCTGTTTCCAACTTTCAGTCCATCGTCTTTCCAGTGGCTGCAGTTGGGTGGGATGAATTCCTGCTGATTTTACAGATCCCCTGCTGAAATTCAACCTGTGTCCAAGGACAGATTAAGACCAGGCAAAAGACAAGTTCAGCCAGGAAAAAGACCAATATATTAACCTCTTACACAGCATAAACCCCACAAATTTAATTTAATTTCATGTAAAAAATAGGAATTTACCCTCCTATTTTAAATTGCTGGGCTATTTCACCCTGCAAATTGAAGAGAAATGTCCTACTTATGTCATTATCCCAGGCAGTTTCTTATATCCACATTTCACACTGGCAATTCAGGGATAAATTATTACAGCATTATTGGCCCAGCTCTGCCATCTGATCCTTTTTTGGAAGTCAGTAGAAGTGATGGGGTGGTTGAGAAAGCTGAGTTTGTAAATGTTGTGTGATCTCCATGAAGAAGGAAGGAAAGAGGCCCAGTGATTTTACTGTTTAACCTTTCCCTCAATCCCTTTTCCCTCAGGACATCCAAACAAGCTGGGAATGTGTCAGGCAGAGCTGGGGCAACTCAGGAGGGCAAAAACACGTGGGGAAATTCAAGTACCTGAGAATTGTTGCTGATTTAAACACCATCAGGTGCATGTTCAGGGGTGATGAGGTCCTGAGGGTGATGAGCTCCTGGAACTGAGGCACAATGGGTTGTGTCAACACATTCCATTCTTTTTTCCGCTTTTCCTGTGGTTTGAATATTGGCTCAGGCAACTGAAGGCTGAGGGAATTCATAGAATCCTGGAATGGTTTGGATTGGAAGGGAACTTAATGATGATCCAATTCTACCCCTTGCCATGGGCAGGGACACCTTCCACTAGCCCAGGTTGCTCCAACCTGGCCTTGGACACTTCCAGGGATCCAGGGGCAGCCACAGCTTCTCTGGGAATTCTATTCCAGGGCCTCCCCACCCTCCCAGCCAAGAATTTCCTCCTCCTACTCAATCTATTTTATTTTTTATAGCTTTTGAGAGATTATTTCTTTCTCAGGATTGTGGCAAATGCTTCTCCCTTTTTGAGGACACGTTCTCACTTCATACAGGACCTGAAGGATCCCTGTTGGATCCCTGGAGTGAACCTTCCCATGGCACAGTTACCTGCCCTGCTTCTGACTTCCAGCTTTAAAACAATCTTGGAAGCATTTTAATGCCATTTAATGGCCTATCCCCATGTTAATAGTGAGTTCCTTAATTAACAGGTTTAAACTGAAAGAGGGGAGATTTAGATGGGATATTGGGAAGGAATTGCTGGAAGCACCACTGGAGGCCAGGACAAGCCTTTCATGGCTCACACCAGTTCTACAACCGTTCATCTGCTTTGATCCTCCCACTTGGGGATGTTAGAACACCTTTTTTTTTCATTTTTATCTATCCTTTCCTACACCCCCCTCATTGTTTGCCTTCTAAAAACCGTGGTTTGCCTTCCAAAAAAACCATGATTTGCCTTCTAAAAACCCTAATTTGCCTTCCAAAAAATCATGGTTTGCCTTCCAAAGAAGGCAATGGTTTCATTAATTTCATCTTGTGCTGCAGCAAATCTAATGAGATCTTACAGGAGCTTCATACTGTGCATTAATTTCTTTGCCCATAATTGTATTTATATCTCAACAAATAGACTTGAAGTGCATTATTATTCCAAAATGAGGGCTAATGGGTTTCAGCACTTTGATGCAGCTAATCATGCATTTCTTTCCCAGCTTTGATGGCTCACAAAGTCTTCCATTTCTTCATTTACATGAAACAACTGTGAAGAATAAATGAAATGGCTGCTTGTTTCATCTACAGATTGATTGAGGTTTTTTTTTCCCCTGGAAACTCTCCAAAAATAATCCATTGTTGGTGTAGAACAAAGAATTCCTTTGGAAGGTGCAGCCCCACCCATCGAGAGGACAGTTCCACAAGGGAAAAACACAAATCTTCAGCCACCCCTCAACCTGAAAAAAAAGGAAAAAGACCAATTTATTGCTGATGTCAGCCCATAAAAACATGTTTTTTGATGTAGTTTGCTTTCCAAGCAGGTCTCCAAGGACTTCAGGAGGAAGGAGGGGTGTGGATGTTCAGGAGAAGGTTGTGCATCACCCAGAAAACCCTTCAAAGCTTGTCCTAAACGGGTTTGGTTTAGCCCTGGAGGCCAAACTGGTTCCTCACACCCCATCCCAGGATCCCTGAGCACTGATGTCCTACAGGGAAGGCTTGGAAATGGTGACTTTAAATAAAAAACTGCTTGGGGAAGGCAAAAAAAAAGATAAAAAAGCCCCTCCAAGGAGCAGGTCCTGCCCATGGCAGGGGGTGGAACAAGGTGATCTTTAAGGTCTTTTCCAACCCAAACACCTTCCACCAGCCCAGGTTGCTCCAACCTGGCTTTGGACACTTCCAGGGATCCAGGGGCAGCCACAGCTTCTCTGTTCAACCTGGATTAACTCAGATATTGCCATTGGAGTGGTTTCTGGCAGTGTTCTGGCAGTGGATGTGGCACCTGAGGCCGTGGTTTGGTGGTGAACGTGGTGCTGGGTTGATGTTTGGACTTGATGATCTCGGAGCTCCTTTCCAACCTCAACAATTCCAGGATTCTAAGAAGACCACAAGGTCACTTTTCTCTCATGGAAAAGCTCTGGTCAGCCAAGTCCTGCCCACAGCAACCCCTGAGGCTCTGCTGAAACAACTCCCATTTCCCACCCAGTTTATTCCCACAAGCACAGGTTTTTCCCTTCTAACTCCAAACTGCCTTTGAATCCCTCCTGTGATTCTCAATGTAAATCATCACCATCACTGGCTGGGTGACCACGACACGCAGGGAGGTCAAACAAGAAGCTTTTCCCCACACAAACCCTCTCCTTGACTCCTCCAGTGTCTGACTTGGCTATTTTGGAACCTGCCCAATTAATTTTGTGCTCGGCGGCTTTTCCTGAACACAAAATCTTTTTAAAAAAACCAACAACAAACCAAAACCAAAACCCTGCTCAGGAATTCATTAAGTTTGCAACGTGGCTGGACTTTCTCCAGCCGAATTATTTCGTTTCTGTGGCTCTAAAAAAATAAGGAAAAGCACTTTATAATCGACAAAACCCACGCACAGAGGGAGATTCCTCTCGGAGAATCACTGTGGAAAACCAAACCCTGGTTAATCTGCAGCACAGCCCTTGCCATGATTAATGCAGCCTATGAAATATTACATATTTTTAAAGAGATTCCCCGCAGGGAACAAAATTTTGTGTCACATTTGACAGCTGCCACTGACACGTTTGTAATGGGGAAATGCAAAATGACATTTTTTTTTTTAAGCTGTTGCACAACGACAGGATTTGACAGGGATTCCTGCCCGGTCTGAGCCTTTCCAAGAGCTCCAAAACATGAGTGCAGAGCCTCTATCTGCAGCATTGCTATTTTTATTGGGCAAAATCAAGGATAAAAGGTCTTCCCTCTCCCTTTTGTGACAGGGGAGGGGGGTGAAAATTGACAAAATCAGCCCAAAGTCTGCATGAAATGTTCTTTTTTTAAGCCCCTCAAATACCATCCAATATCCAGCAGAACCATCTGCTTTGCATTTCTGATTTTCCAGTTTAACAGTGAACCTGAACCCAGCAGGTATTTTTCTTCCTCTAACTCTATTTTCAATATATTCTTCATTGTTATATCTGATATTCTATATTACTGTCACTTCATTAAGCCCTTCAACTTCCTCTGTTACTCACTTCCAAATTATATTCAAAATTAACTTACAACTCTTTATTCATTAAGATCTGAGTCCTGCACGTCATGCCGCTGTTTCCTCACCTTTTTAATACCATAATTAATGATATTAAAGTCAGTTAATACCTAATTAATTTAACACCTTCCTCACCTTAATAACAAATATGGTTTACTGGGAAGGTGAGGAGGCCCTGGAAAAGAATTCCCAGAGAAGCTGTGGCTGCCCCTGGATCCCTGGAAGTGTCCAAGGCCAGGTTGGAGCAACCTGGGCTGGTGGAAGGTGTCCCTGTCCATGGCAGGGGGTGGAATTGGATCATCATTAAGTTCCCTTCCAATCCAAACCATTCCATGATTCTGTGATGGAATTTGCTGCATTCCCTGGGAACCATAAGGAGTATTTTAAAATCCTTCCAGTTCTGGGCTGGATGGGATAAATCTGAGCTGCAGATCCAGTGGAGCTGGTGGGGTTCAGATATTCAAATTTATCTTCTTCTACTGTCATAACTAATCCTTGTCTAACACTTTTAGTTTTATCTGTTAGATCCTTTGTCTCTAAATTGCTCAGGCACTGGCACAGCTGCCCAGGGCAGGGGTGGAATCCCCATCCCTGGAGGGATTTCAGAGCCCTGTGGATGTGACAGTTGGGGACAGGGGTTTGTGACGGGCTTGGCAGTGCTGGGGGATGGTTGGACTCCATGATCTGAGGGGGCTTTTCCAACCTCTGGGATTCCAAATGTCAAGGTTGTCGTTGTGAATGATCCTCACCTCCAACACTGGTGGATGTTCTGGATGTCCAACCTGGAATTTTATTGCTAATGTGTTATAAAATCTCTCCCTTTCAACAGCTGCTCCTCTCACTTATCTACAGAACTCTCCTCCCTCTTGCTCAAGGGTCAGGGTGGATTTCTGAGGCATTTGTGAGAGTATTTCCCTCTTTCTTCTCCCTTTTTGTGCTGACAAACCCTGCAGGTGAGTGGAGTAGAGCTGGGGGGGATCAAAATACAACTTGTTCCCAAAAACCCTCCTTGTGCTTCAGACATTTCTGATTTTCCTGTGACTCCTCAAATTCCAGGAAGAAACAGTTTGTCCCTTTGCCTCCAGCCCTCTGTGTCACCTCCCAGTCCTTTTGCACCAGGAATCCTCGGGAATGAACCTGTTCCCAGAGCAGTTTGGGTTCTTTTCTGAACCCTTTCAGCTGAGCAACAGCTTTCAGATGCTTTTTCTGCTCCCTGCAGCACCTTTTGTCCAGTCAGTCCTTCATTACTCTGCTTTCAACCCCCTTGCTCAGCACAAAGCAGCGATTTGGATCGTTCACCTTCCACTTTCTCCTCGGGGTTCTGCTGATTCGGGTGCTCTGAGCTCTGCTGTCCTGATTTCTCACTTTGCTGTCCTGATTTCTCACTGTCACCTCCCTTTAGAGCATCCCCTGGCAGAGCAGGGCCGTGCCAAACGATCTGGGGACGGGTTGGGATGTTTAACCAGGCGGCCTTTTGGTCCTAAACCCTCCAAAACTTAATCTGAATCTCGAGTTTGGTTTGCAGGCAGTTCCTCAGCTCTGTAGGGAAAATTCAGAATATTCCCCTGTCTGCCCTAAACCACGACAGAGGAATCATTTCCATGCAGTGTCACTGAATTAGAAACCCAAACCACCTCTGTGGCCCTTCCTGATGTTCCCTGTGTGCTCTCACAGCTCCAAGGACCTCTCTGCTTCCCCTTCACCAAAGGTTCAAACAGCACAGCTGGAACGAAGCACTCAGGAATCAAAGCTGCTTCCCAAAAATCAGTGAGGGGAGGAGACCCAGAGGTTCAGTCCCCTCAAAGGCCCCAGTTGAGCAGTTTTTTTCCCAGAGCAAGACCTGGAAGTGCCCAATTCCCACTCTCTGCTGGGCAGTGCTGCCCTCCCAGACCTGTCTCACCCCAATATCTGCCTTAGATGAGGAACCTTCCATTAAATTCCTCTTTGCTTTGGGGTTTTGCTGCTGTGATTAAAATAAGTGATAAAACCAGGGCTGATTTATGGGCGGAATGGACACCAAATGAACGTATTGCATTTTATAAAAGGTCTATTATTCCATGCAGTTAAAATAATAAACCTGATTGAAGCTACATATGAAGAGAAAGTAAAGGATTTAAAGACATATAGAATAATTTGGGATGGAAGGGGCCTTAAGATCAGCTTTTTCCACCCCCTGCCATGGGCAGGGACACCTTCCACTAGCCCAAGTTGGGTGTGTGGATGAAGGAGAAAGTGCTCCTGGAATTCCAACACAGAAGATGCATTTTGGAACAAGAGAAACCCCGATTTTATACTTTCCTGATGCTTAACTACATGGAAGGTCCATTTAGGTGGGATATTGGGCAGGAATTGCTGGCTGGGAGGGTGGGGAGGCCCTGGAATGGAATTCCCAGAGAAGCTGTGGCTGCCCCTGGATCCCTGGAAGTGTCCAAGGCCAGGTTGGAGCAACCT
>JAWWLV010000491.1:0-11465 GCA_035041135.1 Platyrinchus mystaceus | reverse complement strand
AGCGCCCCTCAGGCGCTGCCTCCCCTCTCCACCGCGGACCCCTCCGCACGCCTCCCGCATCCCCGCACCCCTCCGGCCGCCGCCTCCCCCCCCCCGCAGGCCCGGCTCGGGACGGGCCCCGCCGCCGCTTTGTGTGGGGACCCCCCGTGAGACCCCCCGGGCTCCCCCCTCTCCCCTCAGGGCGTTCGGCCGCGGGCGCTGCCGTTCCCCCGCTCCGGGGCTGCCGGGCGGTGATCACCGGGAAACGCGGATCCAGCGGGTGATCCCGGCGGGGTTCGGCCGGGCCCCGGCGCTCGGCGGCGGCCGAAAGCTGCCGGGGTCGGTTCCGCGGGGGGAAAAACCGGGGGCAGGAACGTGACAGCGGCTCTTTAATCTCTGTTTTTCCTCCTCCGGGGACTGTCAAAAGTCCTGGGGGCAAACCGAGGCTTTTTTTTTTTTTTTTTTTTTTCCTTCCCCCTTCCGTTTTCCTCTCTTTAAATTTTTTTGTATTACTCGTAGGTGTATTTTGTGTCATTGGCGTGCTTGGGGCCCCCCAGGTGGAACGGGGGGTCCCAGCAGCGCTTGTGGCCCGCAGGGTTGGGTTTGTCGGGTCGCGCTCCGGGTTCCAGGGTTTGCCCTCGTTTGCAGGGACAAACAGAGGCTGGAATAGGCTTTGGTGGGATGTGGTGGAAGGGGAAACTCTTCAGGAAGCCCTTCGGAAGGGAAGCCAGAGGAGGAGCGGCTGAGGGCACTTGGATTATTCAGCTGGAGAGGGGGCTGAGGGGAGGGGGCTGCAGCTCCGATCTCTGCTCTCTGTGAGCAGGGACAGGACCCAGGGAATGCTGGAGCTGTGCCAGGGGTTGGGATGGACCTCAGGGAAAGGTTCTCCCCCCAGAGGGTGGTTGGGCACTGCCCAGGCTCCCCATGGAATCCTTAATTCCCAATCCTTAATCCCCAGAGCTCCAGGAACTCTCTGAGGGACAGGGTGGGATTGTTGGGGTGTCTGTGCAGGGCCAGGAGTTGGGTTGATGATCCCTGTGGGTCCCTTCCCACTCAGGATATTCCAGGATTCTGTGATTCATACTTGTCTTTCCCTGGGTTCTGGGTCTTGGAGCTGCTTAGGATCCAGGTGTGTAGTAGAAAGAGTTGGTGTGGAGCTCTTTGCATTAAAGAATTAAAGTCACCAATATGATTTAGTTTTGTGTGTGTTCCTTAAGTTCTGTATTTCAATAAAGCTGCTGGGGCAGACACAGGGGCTGTGCTGCTCCTCTGCTCTGGGATGGGGGAGTTTTGCTCTGTCTCTCTCTTGTCTTTGTGCTGGGCCAGTGCAAATCTGTGTTAGATCAAGCCTGACCCTTCCAAAATCAAGTTTCCTTTAACCAAAAAGAGTTAATTTTCAGGAGCTCTGTTCATCCAAAACCTAATACCATTTCCCCTCCTTTTCACCCACAACATCACTTTTTTCTTGGGAGCTTTTGCTTCTGTTTCCTGTTTTCATAAAATTCCCAGAATCAGAGGAATCTTAAGCTTAAAATTGAACCCTCGCAGTTACATTTCAGCAATTACATGAAATAACTGTTGGAGGACTCAGGGATAATTGCTTTTTGACAGCAAGTTCCTAATTCTTGGGGTTGCCTGTAATAAGAGAAGGATGTTGGGGCAGGGTGAGCAACTCCTGCAGTGCCAAAAGGAATCCAGGAGGAATCCACGGCTGTTCCTTTAGGAGTTCCTCCCCTGCAGAGGAGGTGTAGGTGGCTCTGTGAGATTCCTTGTTCCAGAGCTGATGTTCAGGGATGAGACACTCACTGGAACATCTTCTGACAGCAAAATTCTGTCCAAGCTCAGTCAAAGGATTCTCCTCTTTTTTTTTTTTCCTGCTCCTTGAAAAGAAATAATTGCCTTAACTGGCCCAGTGAGACCAGAATATAAATAGTTCTGTATATTTATATATTTTGGGCTCACTCAACCGTAACTTCTTTAATATAAATAAATAAATATATATAGAGAGAATACAATAGTTTTCTCAGTGGGTGTTTTAAACCCCCCAAAACACAGACAACTCCTGAAGAACTTGGAACTATTTCCATAGAAAAGGCCACAAGAAATTTGATGGGAGTTGGGCAAACCAGTTTGGCTGGAAGGGCATGTTGGCTTTGTGGGGTTATTTTACATTTATTTATCCAGATTTATGTGTCCTTATTTTCTCCTAGGCTGTCCAGCTGCAATACAATAAACTCTGTGTTGGCATCAGGTGGCTGGAATTATATTTGTATGTTTTCTATATGTAGTTTCAAAGTTGAAATCTCGTTTTTAAGAGCAGGGAGGTTCACCTGTGACCAGAAATAATCCGTGTCCTGCAGGCTGAGGCAAGGAAAAAAAAAAGCAAGAAAGAAAAAGCTCTTTGCAGTGAGAAGAAACTTGATTTTCCTTAATTAATTCAGGGGAATATAGAAGGACTTTGGGCTGGGGATTTTCCCCCTCTTTCTGTTCCACGTGGAGAAGGATTTGCAGTGTGTGCCTGGTGTCCCTTGCACTGTTAATAGCAGAGATGGGTGACAGCTAAATATGTCCCCACAAGTGAGGGATTTGCTTAATGGGTTTGGAAGGCACTTGGGATCCTCTGGGGCTGCTCGAGGCTCTGTTTGAAATCACTATTTGTCATCTGGGGAGGAATTAGGGAGGGTTTGAAATCCTTGGGTCCTGCAGAAATCTTGTTGTGTCACGTGGGTTTGGTTATTATTTGGTTATTATTTGGTTATTAATGTCTTCCCACTGTGGGGTGAGACAGGTGATTGTCCAGTTTTGGTGTTTTCCACTAAACTTAATAAGATTTTTTTCTCTTTTTAACCTCTGGTTTGGACTAAATATGTTCTGGCTGGTCACAGTTTGTGGGTAGAGTTGTTTGCTCCCCTGGCTTAATTAAGGTACTTAATTTCATTTGTATTTCCATGGAGTAAATGGTTCTCTTTTATAAATTGGGCACTTCCTCAATAATGTTCCTGCTGGATTTCACACATTTGTATTTTGCTGTGTGGTATAAAAACCTTCCATGGTCTGTGTGTGCCTCAGTCATGGCAAAAGTGACCTGAAACCTAATTATTTTTATATTTCTTTGCCATTTCTTTGCCAGTTCCCAGATTCTTAGAAAACACAGGATGGTCCTTTTGTTCCCTAAACCTGTTAGAAATCCTGTATTTCATAGGAATAATCCTGTCATTCACAGAAAACCCGTGGCCTAAGAAGTGACTGTTGGAAATTGGTGGCAGGTTAAGATGATTTCTGAGGTTTTTGATACCCACCCAGGGGAGTGGGAAGGATTCTGGTGGGGGGTTTTTTTTGGTGTAGATAAGAAGTTTATGTGAAGTTTCCAATATTTGTGCTCAGTTCTGTGCTGGCAGAAGGAGCAGCACTTGGTCCTGTCGAGGTTTGGGAGCTGCAGCTTCCAGAGAGACCCGGATAAAACAGATTAAATGGTCTCATTTTCCCTCGAAGGTGTTAAATGGTCCCTCCTTGCAGCTGCAGTTTGGGTTAAATGTGGGAAATGGATGTGAACTGGGGGGTTTCCCCACATCCCTCTGTGCTGAGGATGGGCTGAAGTTATTCCAGGTGCAGCTATTCCAGCTGAAGGGAATTCTGGAGCTCCTTGTCACCTTCCTGGCTGCTTTTCTTCCCCTCCTGGCTCTTCCTCTTGCTCAGCAGGTGATTTTCTGGCTCCTGAGCCTGGAATGTGGGTCAGTGTGTCACACCCACCCAAAGCACCTGGTGCAAAAATACACCCAAGGTGTTGATTTTATACTGGCAAAATGCTCAAAAAAAACCCCCTACAGAACGATCCAATTTCTTGGAATTCTGTGTTATAAAAACCTGAAGGGACCTAAAGAAGTCGAGCAAGTTGCTGAGAACAGCCCTTCAGGCTTGGTAGTTCTGGGAGGTTTGTTGAAGGAAAACTGGGAATTAGTCCTTATTAAGGCATTAATCTGATACAGGAATTAACTTTCTGGACAAAGCAGTGCAGTAATTGAGGTTTCTGATTGCTTTGCAAGGTTTCTGATCTTCTTTTTCATAAGAATAATGGGCTCTGGTTACTTTATTTGAGGTTTTTATTTGAAGGTTTGCAGTGCTGCTGCTGTGGATTGAAGTGTCTGGGGTTAAAATTTGGGAGTCTTGTTCAAATTCAACAGGAATATGTAAAAAAGAGGTAATTTTTAACCTCATTTGGTCCAGGTCTGTGTTTCCTCTTTTCACATTTGGGAATGGTGAGCTCATATTCCTGATATTCCAGGTGAACCCAAAGGAGTTTTGTGTACCAGGGCACAGCAGAGCTGCTGGGAAGGCTCAGTCCACATTAAATGCCTTTTTTTTCAAACTAAGTTTTTAATTGATTTTTGGAATACTCCTAAAACCTTGCAGTAAATACAGCAAAGACAATAAAATACAGAACTTGTGGAGTTTGGGAGATCCCTGGTTACAGCTTGTGCCTCAGGAGTGGTTTGTGAACTGATTTCTGTGGTTTCAGTCAGTTTTATCTCCCCTGCTCAGTAAAACGTGGGTTTTTGAGGTTCTGCTCTGGATTTAGTCAGAAATAACCATTCCATGTTAACTATCTCCCCTCAGGCAATAATAAACTGGTTTAATGCCTCACAGATTTACTGCACTTCAATCTAACTGCTTTTTGTTTGCTTTTAAATGCTGTTTGTGACCAAATAATTTCTCTGCAGTTAAATGTGTGAGGGACTGTGCACTTGTACAGCAGAGAGGAAAAAGTTCATTTTCCTTCAATGAGCTGCATGTGCTGCTTGATTTCAAGTCCAGGAGGATCTGGAATTGTGGAGGAGCCTCCTGGAGTGTAAAATTTAATAGAAAATAACTCCAATTTGTCCAATCCCAAGCACTGGAGATGTTTATCCTGGTGCCTGGATGGGAATGTTGTCCCTGTTCCTCTTTCCCAGATATTTCCTCTGTGATGTTTACTTGCCCTTTATGAAGGATATACAAAGCTCAAAGCAATTTGGAGGTTAGAAATAATAAATTGGATATAAATATATATATTTTTGGGGAGAGGGGAAGGTGTTACTTGAAAATCTTGCTGTGATTGTACAGTTGTTTAAACCAGGGCTGAGCAAACTTATAAATTGACACTTTATTTTTTGCCTAAATGCTGCAATCTGATTCTTGGGAATAAAGGGGAAGAAAGGAAAGTTGTCTCAGATATCCTTACACCACATAGTTCTTCTCTAAAACTGTGATATATAAAATTACCTATTGTATTTATAGACTTGATGTCTTGCAGAAGTTTTTCTTTGGTTCTGCTGAGGTTCTGCTGAGAAGCTTCTGATCCATGAGAATCGATGGAGGTTGGAGTGTAATTTGTTGGCTTAGTGAGAAAGGAAGTTGATGGAAATAGAAGAATCTGCCCTCTGTGTTCCAGCCTAATTCATCAAAAAATGCCATTTCAAATAAACACGAGGTTTCCATTAATATTTGGGAGTTACAGAGCAGTTAAATCATGAGTTAAGAGTAAATTTAAAGAATTTTTTAATGAACAGAGTTTTTGCCTTGTAGGGGAAATGCCTCAAGCACTGAGTGAGTCCCTGACCATGGCAGGGGGTGACACTGGATGGGCTTTATGGTCCCTCCAACCCAAACCCTTTTGTGACTGAGGGAGTTTTCAAGGGAAGGTGCAGCATGGGCACAAAACAGAAGGTTGAACAATTTGGGTCTTGAAACAAAATCAGAAATTTTGTTACCATTGATTCTCAGTTTCCCTCTGACACTTCCAGAAGGTTTTAGTGAACTGTGGAGGTTTTAAGATTCTGTCTTTATGATTTAAAAGCCTTGTTTAAGATATGGCACCTCTCAATCTTTCTACACTATTAAAACTATAAATTCTGTTCCTACCAGCAGCTTTCTGCACTGAGGAGTGGAATGCACTCAGAATTTCTTCCCCAAAGAATGAACTGCTCTGTTTTCAGCACTGAAATGAATAATTTGCTGTATATTAATGATTTTTGTGCTCCTTGCTGAAAACGACATCTTCTTTATGCCTTCAATTATCAAAGCTGTTTAGATGAGCCTCATTTAGATCTTCTCATTATCTCTCCTCTTTTTTTTTTTCCTTTTCAATATCTGGGCATTATTACACTGTCTGCCTTGGTTTGGTGTTGTCCTTCAGTGGTTTCCTGGATAATTCACTGTCCTCCTGTAGCATAATGAGCTGTGGAACTTAATTTTCTTGCCATTTAACAGCAGTTTCAGTGGTGTTACACATCTAGGGATGTTTGTTGTCTGCATTGATTAGATTAAGAGTTTGTGGGTTCAGTTCCACTGAGAGCACCAGGAACCCTCAGTCCAGTTTGACAAACTCCAGTTAACCCAGGGAGTAACAAACTCCCCTATTTGGGGAAGAGATTTGGTGTTGCAGCAGGAGAGTTTGTTGGAAGTGCCTCCTAATAAAGTTTAACCCTCCAAGACTTTTCCTCCAGCTGTGGCAGATGTTTGACATCTGGAGGCTGTGGTTTGAGCTGGTGGCTTTGCCCCATTGTCCTAAAAGTCCTGCCCAGCCTTGTTCCAAAGCACAGCCCTGGAACCAGAGTCACTCCTGGGTGGTTTTGTACAGTGGCACCACAAACCACCCCCTTTGGCACGGGAGAGGAACAAATGGCCACGGGCACTGTCCAAGTGGGTACTGCTGGGAGATTTCCTCCTGCTCCAAACTGTGGCCAGAGCTTTGTTTGTTCTGGAAATCTTGTTGGCTGAGGTTCTGTTTCCTTCAGCAGGGTGGGACACCCGTGCCAGCCCCTGTGCCCACCTCCAGTGCCACCCTCTGTGCCCACCCCCCCTGCAGGCTCCTGTCTGTGTTCCCTGCCCTGAGCTGGCAGCAGGTTGCAGGGTGCACTTGGGAGGATATTTCCACGTGTCTTTTTAGGTTTTTCCAACATAACCCAAGGGAAATCTTGTGGAATCTTCTTGGAATGTTGACAGAAACTCCACGTGAGCTGTCAGTGTGCGCTCCCAGCCCAGAAAGCCCTGGCACAGGTTGCCCAGAGAAGCTGTGGCTGCCCCATCCCTGGAAGTGTCCAAGGCCAGGTTGGAGCAACCTGGGCTGGTGGAAGGTGTCCCTGCCCATGGCAGGGGGTGGCACTGGATGATCTGAGGTCTGTTCCAACCCAAACCATTCTGGGATTCTCTGATAATCCCTGTACATCCTCTTTTCACAAAGTTGTTTTTGCCACCTGCAGCTTCCATGCCAGGGTTTTGTTTATCAGATTTTGAGCCCCTGCTTTCTCCTTTTTTCCCATGGGTGTGTGTTCCAGAGGGCATTTTCCTGCATTGTTTTATGTTTTGGCTTCAAGGCCTTTAGGAAAAAGCTGAGAGGAGTTTTTGTGGGGTTGGTGGTGGAAAACTGCAGCTTTGGAGAGGCAGGAGGTGGTTCAGAAGTGGGTTTGCCCCTTGTGCACAGGGTGTTCATCCCTTGGGGAGGACTTTACCTTCAGACCTGGTGCCTTCTTCAAAGGGCTCTGCAGGTACCTGTGTTCTGATCTACCATGAAACTGATAACCCCAGTGAGTGTATTAACTGTGTTTAGCAAGATTAAAGATAGTTTTCTGGTGTTCCTGAGTAAACAAAGTGACTCTGTGTGTGATCAATTCTGTTGTGTTTCACTGTTCCAATCCGGATCGATGGCTGAACGTTGCTCTGGGTGTGGACACAGCATTTGGCTCCAGTGTTGGTGCCTGAAGGCAGGTTTGTTTCCACCAGTAGTCACAACTTTATTCAAAGTCACCCCTGACTCAAAAGAATTGGCATTATCACTACCTGAAAGTCCCAAGCCTTTTCCTGGAGGAAGTATTCCCAGTCCTGGAAGTCCTTTAGCAAGCACAAGTCACTGATCTCAGCTTGGGTTTTTTTTCTCTGCCATACAAAGGTTTCAGTCAACAGGTGCAGGATTTCAGTCACAGAAGTGTCTCAGTTCACTTCGGTTTTGGAGGGAAAAGTCTCCTGTAAAAGTCACTGAAATTAAAACCTCAGTTCTTTGTGTGTACCGGGATCGTCTCTCTGGAGACGAGTTTAGTGTTTCCTCACAATGGTTGAAAATTAGAAGGTTTTCATAATATTTCAGGTTGTTACTCTCTTACAAAGACCCAGAATGAGCCCAGCTGAGCCAAATACCTCCACACTTCTTTTCAAGAACTAAAGGGGGCTCAGACTCTGCAGAATCCTCCTTTTCAGCACTGATAGTGCTGAGAGAAGAGCTGGTTCCCATCCTCACCCTCAGCACGGCAGAGCTGGCACTGAAAGAGGCTTTCAGTGTGCTCAGAACAGGCAGAATCTGCTGTGAAATGTCCCTCAGTGATGCTGAGCGAGGGAAGCTCGTTAGGGCACTGCTTAATTGAGGCCTTCTCCTGAAAATTCCAAGAGGAAGCAGCAGCTTGGCCGGGCTGTGACAGCCCTGGGTTTGTCCTCATGGCCTGTGTGACAGCAGGAGCTGGGAAGGAGCTGACAGGAAATATTGCCACTGTTTATCCAAAATCCCTCGGTGTGAAGTAGTTGGGAAAAGAAATTCCCTTCTCCCAAAACTTTCCCTGGGTGTTCCCAGCTCCCTGGGGCTGGAGTGGGACAGTGGGTCAGGCTCTGGCTGTGTCTCCCTGAAATACTTGAACTGATTCTCCCTTCCCATGAGCTCCATGGCCGTTTTTTTAGTAATACCTTAATTAGTTTAATTAGAGGAACCTACATTATCTAGGGTAGGTGTTAAAATGTCCTTTAGGTGGGATTAAACATGGAAAAATCGTGTGTTTTGCTGTCTCTGCTCTACAGAATTCCTGAGTTCCAGGTGATGTCACTTGTATTGAGGCAAAAGACCCTTTAATTAATTGATTAAGCTTTGCATGAAGTAGCTTTACCTTTTAATATATTCAATAAGCTTTGCATGAAGTAGTTTTACCTTTTAATATATTCAATAAGCTTTGCATGAAGTGGTTTTTGATGCAGCACCTATTTTGACTCTTTGCTCCCAGTGTAGTGACTAACAATTGGAATTTTTGGAGACAATCTTGAGGAAAAGATGGCACAAAACTTAGATTTTCACTGAATAAAAATTGGAATTGCTGGAGACAATCTTGAGGAAAAGATGGCATAAAACCTGGAGACAATCTTGGGGAAAAGATAGGATAAAACCTGGCTTTGTTTATTTTTTTTTCCCCCCTGGGTGTGAGTAAAGCTGCAAGGACTGGGAAGGCCTCTGTGGAGCAGATGGTGCTGGCGTGGATCCTCCTCAGGATGGGATTCAAGTTCCTTTCCTGAGGCAGCTCCTCCCGGTGTGTCCTGCTGCTGCCTGAACTCTGCTGGCATTTCTAGTCCCAGCTTCAAAATAGCAGGAGTTTTCCCAGGGAGGTGGTGTTGGGATGGAAGTTTGGGGATGGTTTCTCTCCGTGTTTCACTTCTCCACCAGCCTTCAGGCCGATTTTCCTGGTGAACAGTGTTTTTCCTGGGGGAATTGAGAGGAAACCTCTGGCACACGGATGCTCAGCTGCTGTGGTTCATCTCAGGGCTGGGAGATACTGTGCAATACTGGGATTTACAGGTGGATTTTATTCTAGAGTGGGCCTTGACAAGAGCTTTTCTGGCCGTGGGAGGCTGTGATTTTACACATAAAATTCCTTTGAAGGCTCCTTGGGGAAGAGTTGAAGATTTGCAGCTCATTGTTTTCAAACATATTTACATAAAAGTTACTCTTTTATGAAGAGGAATCTTAAAATTTCTGAGTTTCTAAAATTTCAAGGCAAAACTGTTCATTTGCCTCTGAAATGAAAAATGGTTTACCCAGTTAAAAATGTAAAGGAACCCTTGGAGCCCTGGGTGTGGAATCTGTTCAAATCCATGGGTTTATCTCCAGAAGGTGAGAGCATTTGCTGCCTCTGAAGTGAGTTCTTTGCCACACTCAGCCATTAAAACACAGATTTAGCAGCATTTTTGACCGATAATTTTCATTTTGATTTTATTCTCCCTGTTTTATTTTCCTTTCCCTGACACAGTGAGTACTTCTGGTAGCATCTGGAATACTGCTTGGCTACTTTGGAATCAATTCAAATCCAAACACATGTTTTGCTTGGATTTAAAAGTCACTTTTGACAGCGTTGCTGCACTTTTTATTCCTTCACAGCCCAGCACTGCCATCTCCTGAGGGTTTGGGATATTGGCTGTGCTGCAGCTGCTTCTCTGACATGGAGAATATTTTCAGAGTTGTGTTTGGAACTGAAATGCTACGAAAACTTTTTTTTTTTTTAACTCTTACAAATTTCCAGCATAACCTTAAAAAAAAAAAATCCGTTTTAAAAATTGTGATTTTGTCCTGAATTGTTTGGGATTGAAATTGTGAAGTAAATTGAGCAATTTGGCTTTTCACCTTGCAAGATGTTTTGAAATTGTGCATCAGTATTTCTTTTAAGAATTGTCTGATGCTTTATTTTATCTATATACATTGCAAATACAAAGGATAATGAAGCTACCTTAAAAAAAAAAAACTAATTTTTTAATTTTTAAGTTAAAATTAAATTAATTTAATTGCCTAGCACATGAAAAAAAACAAACATTGAGGAGAGCTGTTGGGTTTGAACCTAAACAGAAAAGGATGGAGCATTTTGGTGGAAAACTTTTACACATTAAATAGATGCTGAAGGTGTTGATTGTGGCCACCACCCCGATGAGACACAACTTTGTGCCATGAATGGGGGCAGATTTTAAGCCCCTGGTCTATATTTAGCCCAGATCCAGTCTCTGGGTTGATCCTGTTATCAGGAGTTCCTGACTAAGTGGATTTTTGGTCAGCAGCTCTTCATACCCACATTAAAGGGTGGTACTTCCAAATATCCCCTTGGGGGAACACAGGGGAAAAGATGTAAAATCTCCCCGAGCTTTCCTGTGAAATCCATTAACCCCAACATTTTTTAACCCATATTTTGTTTCCTGCCCCTCTTCTTTCCCTCTCCCTTTGTGTTTTTCCCTTCCTCAGCTGCTACACTGGAAATATGGGGTCGGAAAACCCGAGCCCGCAGAACCCTGGCTGTAAGATCATGACCTTCCGTCCCAGCCTGGAGGAATTCCGGGATTTTGGGAAGTACATTGCCTACATGGAATCCCAAGGAGCTCACCGGGCAGGGCTGGCCAAGGTGAGTTGTCCCAGCTCAGGGAGAGCTGCCTCAAGGTGCCTTCCCAAAGCTCTGGTTGATTCAGGGGGTTGGGAGGTTCTGTTGCTCAGCAGGAGTTTGGTTTCTTGTTGTCCTTTGGGAATTTGTTCTTGGAATCTCTGTTTCAGTTATGGACAGAGGAGAGGCAGAGGAGTTACAGGGCTTTTGTGGAGTCATGGAATGCCCTGAGCTGGAAGAGATCCCAAGGATCATCAGTCCAACTCCTGGCCCTGCCCAGGACACCCCAACAATCCCCCCCTGTCCCTCAGAGCGTTGTCCAAGAGTTCTGGACATGTTCCC
>JAWWLV010000490.1:0-11480 GCA_035041135.1 Platyrinchus mystaceus | reverse complement strand
GGATGAAAACTGAAGGAAGTACAGACTTCTGCAGTGATTTATTAGCACTCCTTTAAACTCACTGCCTTTTAAAGTCCTTCTGTGAGACATTTGCTCAGTTCTGTAATATTTTTTGGATCATGAAAAGTGAAATGGGACTGTTTTGTTTTATTTTGCCATGGACCATCTGTAAAATATGGAGACTGAGCTACAAAAAGAAGAACGAAGCTCTATGGTATTTTCAGTCTAATCACTGACGTTTCTTTTGTTAGACTTAGTGTGGATAATCCCCCTAATATAGAGAAATTAGTATTATAAGTGCAAGGTTTTCAAACTGAAAACTGACACATTAATTAGACTGGATAAATGGACTGGTCTAAATGTAAAACCTTTAGTAATGATATCCAGTAACTCATGTACAAATATCAAGGACAGTAAGTTAAATTATTGTTATAACTAAGATTTCATGGTGTTTTCCTTGGCCTGGAACCTCAATATCTTCTGAGAAGCACAGATGTGCTCCAAGGAAACCCCTCTGATTTGGAAATCAGAGCTATACTCTTCCTTTCTCTCTCCTGTATAACGTTATTCCCCTATCTACCTGATGGTTATTCATTAATATTTTAATAGCTGCTTTTGTTTTCCTATGGTCCCCTGATGTTGATGTACGTCTGGAATAGAAAGGCGCAGGAATATATTGTAAGGAACTGTTGTTTCTAATAAATATATTGTGAAAAGGGAAGTATGTAAGTGCACAGTGTCCTTAGGAGAGGGACACTATCAGTGATAACGTTCTGTATTCTATAATATAAAATTCTTCTGAGTAGACACTTCATTTTGAGTGTTTGGGGTTTTTTCCCCAGTTTGGAATTAATTTACTGTCTTGGCCTTTATCTTCAGAAACATAAAAAAGCATATTTTTTGATAGCCTTCTGTAGTTTGCTGTTACTTAAGGAAAACCATATTCTTAATACACTTACTGCTGCAAAATACAAAGTGTTTCTAGGGCAGATGTATCCTTCTGCCAGTCAGGTGGGATAATGGGAAGGGTCCTGTGCAACTGCCCTTCTCTGGATATTCCAGCTGGCACTGAACACAAAAAATCCTTTATCCTTTCATTTCCACTGCTGTGTAGCTGCAGTGTGTATGTGTTTCCTGGTGATGGCATAGATTTAACAAGACTTTACTGCATATTTCTTGTTGCAGTGCTCTGGCACTGTCAGGTCCCAGGTCCCTGTGCTGGCTGTTTTCTGGATCACTGGGAAACATGTCTAAGAAGGTCTTTAATATTAAACAGTTTCTCAGTGAGAAGAGTCTTGGGACCTGTCCCTTGTCTTTTAAAAAAGCATGAGTGCCCTCTGGCATGAATTTTCTGTTCATCTGCTAATTCAGTAAACTTCCATCTTTTCCACCTGAATCTTTTTCCTGAAGTTCAAACCACAAAGTGATTAAGGAGCTGAAAGATTTCTGAAGGTCTTGTGCCTTTCCAAGTGGTACCAAATGGGTCTCTGATGAGCCATGACCCTCTGGTTGCTGAAAGGCACCAGTGCAGGGCCTGAGGGGTCAGAGAGGAAAGGTTTGAATTCCAGGCAGTAGGAATGCTGTGGGTTATGCAGGACACTACCTCTGTAGTGCTGGGGAGGTGGAGATTTCCTGTCCTGCTGAGGGATTGTCAAAGCCAGCACTGAAATGCTTTACCCTTTCCATGGAAAACACCCTCTCTCCCAACTTTGAACTTAAAAAAAAAAAAAAAGTGAGAGAGAAGGGGGAGAAAGTACCAGAAAGTCAGTGGAAATCTCTGATAAGAAAACTCTGTAGATAATTTGATTTTTTTTTTAAATTTTCTATTATAGATCACTTTTTTTTTTTTTTAGATAAACCCACATGATTTGAAATGGAAAACCAGGAACAGTTCCACCTAAAAAATGACAGTATGCTGCTGTCTCCTCATCTTTTTTTTTTTTTTTTTTTAAGCAAAATACCACAGGGAAAACAAATATATGAAACCCAATGTTCTCTGCAAATTGCTATTTGAGAATGAATGTATTCAGGAAAAATATATCTCCTAATACCACTCTGAGCCCAGTGCTGTCCAGCTGTAGCCTGAGAACTCTTTTCTGGATAACTGGAAGGTTTTTATGATGTTTGCAATCGCTTTTTTGCCAAAAGTTTGTGTAGTAGACTTTGTGTAAGCATGAAAATGGGGACTAACTCTTGGTTACATTTTGCCCTACTTGCATCAAGGACCTCTTTGTTCTTTCAGTAATGGGATTCTCAGGCTCTGGGATTTCATCAGAAGGATTTATCTGTATAATAAATATGTCCACTCTGTCTATACTTTTAATGTTTCCAGATTAAAATAAAGCTGTTTATCTCTTAGCTTCAGTGGTTGTATGTACACAGGGATTACTTATCCAGGAATCTCATCCCTAGTGCCAGTTTGCAGCATGTTCAGGCTTTCTTTGGGAATGGCTGCAGTGGAAGGACTGTGTCTGTCTGAACATGTGCAACTGCTTCAGTGTCAGTGTGGGCACAGGAAAAAATACAGAACAGCCTGTTCTACTGCAGTTTTTATGTATATAAACATAATTTCTTATTAATCACTGTGTAACATAAAACCAGCTCTTGTAAGGAAACGAAGTGACAAAAAAGTTTGGCCATTCTAACACAATTTCTTCTCACCCCTCTTCTTCCAAATGGTAGGAACACTTGTATGTCATTTTTGTTTCTAAATAAGCTGTGGATAAAATCTATGCCATAATAAAATAATTGCCCTTTTGACACACAGACCTCAACTATGAGAGGGCATAAATTATCCCACAAAATATTAAAGGGCAGGATCAGCACAGAGAGACTTTCCATGGGAAGAGAGAAGCAACTTGTTGAGGCTGTGCAAGGAGCCTCAGGGCTGGACTTGGACCTTGTATAAATGCCTATTAATCAGAATCATATTACATTTTGCACAGAATTAGCAGGATATATGGCTATAAAAATATGGGTAATTTTGCTGAGCAAGTCTTGGACAAATTAAAGGAAGCAAAATGCTCTTGGGGCTATTAAGGGAAGAGATCAAGTAATGAATCATTGATTCATGTGTGTATAAATATCTCTGCATCCTCTGCTTGTATTATTTCCTTAGCAGCTGCTGCTGCTCTCTGTCAGAGAGACCTTGGGAATGCTCCTCTGGCCTCAGATGGGTTGCTCTGGTCACTTGTCACTCCTGTGTCTCAGCAATCAGGCAGTTTCATGCTCACTAATTATTTCTAGATTACCAGTCTATTTTTTGCAATTCTATTGTTCAGAGAAACTTTGGGTTTTCCTTTTGTATTAAGGAGCCAGGATCTTGTTCAGCAACTTTGCATCATCCTTAGATTCTTACTCTTAGAGCAGCACTCAGTCAATCAACTGAATGAACCTTCAAAGCATCTTTTCCAGGATCATCTTATTTATACAGATTGAAAAAAATTGTGCCAGTTTAAATTCATTGTTTATTTTCACTTATGCCCTTATTCCTTTTTGACTAAACCATTGCTTTCCTTTTCATAAAAAAAAAGAGCGAGCTGTTGGGTTTTCAGTGGAGTCATAGGGGTACAGAGTAGTTGCACTCTGAGACATCACACAAGGTGCCAGTCTGAGCTCAGTTTGGTCTGAGCACCTACAAAGAAGGAGTCTGACCACTTTTCTATTTTTAATTATGGCTAAATAGAAGGGCTTCAATAGCAGGTATTGTAATAACATTCTGGTTCAAAACTCAGATTTCTTTCCTTTCCCCACGTGTTAATGACAGATACTGCAGTTTGTAGTGTGACAGTCTCTTGCAACTTCTGGCTCCTGCAGCAGCTACAGCAGCTACAGGGTCCCAATATTAAGACATCCAAGTGGTTCTAATCATCACTTTTGTTCTACAGGCAAAGGAGAGTACCCTCTTTCTGCATCATATGTTCTCATGCAATGCTTGAAACAATTTCTTTCATATCTTACCTATTTTCTTTTTCTTTATCTGATGTCTATTCTAGTCACATTTTCAAAGACCATAAAATTTTTGTTATTTACAGAGATAGAGAATATCTTTTCGTGAAAGTCTTGTACTTTTCTTCCTTATTAATGTATTTAAATGTATTAATCCTTCCTTTCCCCAGCATGTCACACTTCTGCAATGTTTTCCTTTGCTTTAATAATTTTCAATAATATTCTGCTTGGTTGATGTAAAGGCATCATGCTATTTTCATGCTGTTATTTACTTTCATTGTAGAGCTCTAACGGATGATTAGAGGTATGTGATGTCTAGAAAAATATCACCTTGTGAGGTGGTTCTTCCTTTGCAAAACTCACTCTTTCAGGTTGTAACAACTTGTTCAGGTGCTAAAAAAAAAAAATCTAAAAATTCTACTTGTGCCAATTTATTGTTAATAAATATCAGTAATAAGATAATAAACTTACTTTCAAAACTTAAAAATACATCTTTTTCTCATTAGAGGCTGAACATTACATTTTTGTTATTTGGAAAGCAGAGGGAAGGCTTCTTAACCACAAAGGAAATACTGAAGTGTGAGGGTCCTGATCTGATATTTTCAATTGTGAAACAGAAATCCTGAACTGATTACTTAGTTTGTTGTGGTATTTGAATAGAGAAAAAGTGTCTGACTGTAACCCACGTGCTGGGGCTGTTGGCTGTCAGCCTGTTCACAAGTGTTCTGCACAAGGGCTTAAATTCTTTAAATTCTTTAATTCTTTAAATTAAAGCCTGTTAAGTAAACCCTATTTCTTTCAAAGATTAGATGAGGGATTGCAGGACACTCAGGTACTCAGCTGCAGATTGTAAACTCAACAAACCCAGTGGTTCTGGGCACAGTCAGACTCTTTATGTGTAAGAAAAACATTATACATATATGTAGTATAATCATATTATAGATATAATAGGATATGTAGTTCAGCCTTAATTGTATATCATTTTCCTTGTACGTTCTTTGTATAAGTGGTTTGTTTTCTCCGACAATTTCATCTCCTGTAGCTGTTGAAATGGTTTGCAGACTTCCAAGAGCTCCACAGCTTAATTCTTGATGTTGGTGTTGCTGACTCAGTTGTGCTCCAGAATTCCCCTGTCCTGATCAGCACTGATAAGTTTTGTGACGTTAATTTCTCTGGAGCAGCAGGGCTCTCACATCCTCATTCAACAGCAAAAAAACTGAGTTGCAAATAGGTTTCTGTAGATGTTTTCTTTATATAGAAACATCCCGTGTTTTTAGAATCTTTTTCCTAAACATCACCTCCAGCTATTTGGCTTTTTTGGCTTTTGGAGATGACTGTGACAGTGGTGGTGGCTCAAGCAGATGTCCCTGAGGTGGTAAAAGCTTTGTTAGTAAAACTGAGAAGGTGTGTGGACCTTTGATTTGCTTTTTGTCTTTCCTACAAAATAAAGTGAAGGATGTTCACTGGAAAACCTGCTTTGGAGCTGAGAATACCAGTGGTAAAAACTCACCCAGTACATACAATCTAACGGGAAAGAATAATCTAAAAACATAAAATTAAAAAGGAAGAGTCTAAAGGACTAGAAATGATTTGGTGAGGGCAATCTACTGCTTAACAAAAACCCCTCACTTTTTAGCACATTTTCTGCATAGATAAACATAGCTTAATAAAATCCATTTCCAACCTGGACCCTATATATTTTTTTATACCATTTTTAAAGTATTCCAATCCAACAGCTGTGCAAGTCTGAGGAAAAAGGTCTTGAACCTGATCCTGTCTTCAGAAGTAGCTGCATGTGGATTTGTGTAATGTATTTTTTTTTTACTTGTTTTTCTCTTTTTCAAAGCTTCGGGTTTTAAATTTTGGCACAAATTTGATACTTGGAGGTAGATGATACTTTAAAAGCTTATTTGTAATAAGTCAAAACAGAGGCTTTGCATGGCAACTCAGAGTTTTGAATAACGTGAAGGAAAGTTTCCATTCTTGACCAAAATGAGAGCATCAGTCTCCTGTCATATCAGATGATTAGAGGTCTAGTGCACTGAGCAGAGATATGAAGGATCCCAGTCCAAACCCCTGGTCCCAATTTCCCTTTTGGAAGGGGTTGAGACCTGTTTAGCCTGTTAGTAGCATAACTGTAGCTGCTTATGCTCCTGGCCTTCTTTCCCCTTCATTCTCCAGTGGTAGAATTTCCTTGTTTTCACTTATTGCTCAATAAATTTGAGTCAAAATCACCTGAATTATCAGGCATTTAAAAAAAACCACAAAACCAAACATGCACAAAGCAGTTCAAAGTACTATCCATATCTCTTCCTTCCAGGTGTGCTTCCTTCTGCTTGTGGTTCCCTGTTCCCTCATGGAACAACTTTTATTTTCCCCCTTAATAGTTTCCACAAATTGCTTTTCCCTTGCTCAGTCATGCTCTTTACTGGTTTTTATATTTTTTTATATATTCATCTTGTATAACTTGAGAAGTTCAACAATAATAAGTTCGAGTAAGCGTGTTTTTATTTGTGATGAAAATATTTTTCAGAAAGGCAGCAATGTTTTCATATTGACAACGAATGGCTTGTTGGGTCAGGCAGGTTGGCCTCACCTGATTCAAGCCCTAAGCAAAATAACATCCCCCAAGTCCTTGGAGTACCTCTGTGCTTCTATAACTTGCACTGATGTAGCTGTCTCTGTAAAAATCATCTTTGGAAGCAGATCTATTTGAATCAATGAATATAATTTCATAAAATCCTAGGGACTGGGAAATTGTATTACACAGTGGATTTGCATAGCCTAAACTAGAGTTTTCCACTTAAAACAATGAAAAAAATGTTCTCAGTAATTCATTTGCACCATTTAGGTGCATATGGAATTTTCATTAAAAATAACAATTCTTCTCGGTGGAAGAGAGACTTCAGTGGAAAGTCTTTGTCCTAATCATGATGTTTCATTGAGTGTTTAAAGAGAAATATTTATCTGTGAATTATATATATATACAATTGTAAAGTAGCTGATGCAAGAATAAATGCCATTCCTCTTCTCATGGCATCAACTCTGACAGTTGGTTGTGGGAGGAAGATGCTTCTTCATTGTCTGTTTTTCTTTACTTGTTACCTTCTTTTCATAAATAAGGAATGAAGAACAGCCTTCCTCCTTTTGGTATAGCTTATAAGGCGTTTCTGAGAGGGTGTATTTTTGTCTCTTTTCATTGCCCTACACTAATGGCAAGTCACACTCAAAACCTCCAGAGAGAAGCTAGGAGACAAGTGCATAGATCACATATGTTAGATTTTCTTTTATTTAGATGGCAAACGAGTCATAAATCCTCAACCATCCCTGCAGACTGTTTGCAGGAAAAAAATAAGTCTCTCTGCCAGTGTATCCTGCTTTCAAAAAAACTTTTCTCTGATTTTTTTTCTGAGCCACAAGTCTGTACAGTAGGAGTGAGACTTCCTGAGGCAGATATTGCACTGAAGTGCCCATTCTCCACCAAAAAAAATTCATCATAATTGGAAAGGCATGGCCTGTCTGGTTGCTTGTGCTCCAACACAACTGCCTTTGAGTTTTATGGATCTAAACAGTTATTCAGGGATCTCTGTCTAATAAATCAGTGTCTGATTGGAAAGGTAGTTTCCTACAGAGGGGCTCTCATGCAGCAAACTGAGAGTCTTGCCTTGAAATTGTGGCTCTGTGATCTCAAAATGTACAGTGATTTAGATGAGGGGGTTGAGGGCACCCTCAGTCACTCTGCAGGGTGGGAGTGTGGATCTACTGGAAGGCAGGAAGGATCTGCAGAGGGTCCTGCCCTTGTGTCACAATGATTCTCAGAATCTAGAATGTTCTGGCACACTCTGGGCAGAGGTTACATGTTGTGTTGGTGTCAGTCGCCCTTGGCAACCCTTTGGTTGCCCCTTGGGTGGCCCCCAGACCTGCAGGACCTCCAGGGTGGAGGAGGAACAGGGTGAGCTTGGAAGGGTCCCAGTTGGTGCTGCCTGGGGGGGGGGAGGTCCCTGACCAAGGTAAGGACGCTGACCCTCTCACTGGCTTTTCTCCAGGTGTTGTCACCCTGTTCTCAGAGCAACAGAGGGAAATGCTGCCCCTGACAAGGCAGATACCTAATGAGGGATGGACATGTGGGGACATGCAGGCGGGTTTATTTGCAAGGTAATGTTTAGTCAAAGACTTGACCTTGGAGGTAATTTCCAACTTAAGTAATGCTGTAAGTCTATTTAAATATACACACTCCTGCATCACTCAGTGCTTACAAAACATCATGTTTCAAGTTCTGCCCTCCTGTGTAGTTTAAAGCAAAACACAGTCTATCTGATGTGGAACCTGAGCACTTGTAGCTGAAACAGCCATTCTGTTGCTTAGTTTGCAGTCACTGCTTTCAGGACTGCATACAAAAATGCTTTTAGGACAGAGAATCTGTCTCAAACAGCTCTCAGTGCTATAGCCTGGCTGCCTGTCTTGTCCTGTTGTGCAATGGCAGTGTGAATATCACAAAATGTCAGGTAATTTTACAGCCCTTGTCAGAACTGTATATGAAGTGAAGGCAGTGCAGAGAGGGTCAAATGAACAAAGCCACCTAAAAGTTTCTTATTATGCTTGAAAGTAGCTTAATTCACTTTTCCCCACCTCATCAGAAAGTTTTGGTGTTTGATTCTCAGAAGGAAAAAAAAAAAATTGATTGGCAGCTGGAGAAGACAGGAGGGTTTGCTGAGCAGTGGCAATGCTGGTGAGAACAGGAGCCATGAAGTCAATTAAATCCCCACCTGTAGTCTAAGTTAGCCAGCCCCAAGTGAGCAGAGGAAAGACTCTCCTGAACCAGTACCATCATCCCAGATCAGAGAGTGACTGCAGGCAGAAAAGTGTCACCATCTCACACCCTTTATTTCTTTGCTGGAGCAAAGACTCCACCTGAAGACCCCTCTGCTCAAGGGATGAGTGCTGGTCTTACTGAGTTCTCCAAAATGTTTCTTTGGTTTGCTGCAGAGGGAATATCTCTCTGCTGAAGTCAAATCACAGCCTAAAAAGTCATCTTGCCAAGCAGAGCTATTATGTGCAAATAACAATTGATTATATGTACTAAAACATTAATATTTGCAGCTAAAACTTTATCACTTGGCAGGGTGCTGCATGTCCTGTCCTTCCACTGCAATTATTGTTCTTCTCTAGATGTACCTTCAGGGAACAACAAGTGTTAGAGTCACTGACACCTCAAAAGTTCTTTGAAGAAATTAAAGCAAAGATGGAAAGAGTAAAAAATATGGAATGTCTAATGTTGATAATGAAAATTGATTATTTTTATATAATCCTTTCTGCTGAGGAGAAAAATTAAGGCAGTGCCTTCTTCCAATTTAAACTTCCCAATTTTAACTCAATATTTGTATCAGATTTGGACATCTTTTATTTCCATTTTATAGAGCAAAATATTTTATTTCAGGGTCAGTTTAAGCAATTCTTATTTGCACTGTTTTACTCAATGAGTTTCACTTAAACTGAAAGAGGATTTCAGATATTTTACTTGAACTGAAAGGACTTCAGAGAGAAGGATGAGTTTTTTGACTAGTTTGTCTTATGTGGTATGAGCTGATTTTGTGGTTTCCTCAATGGAGGAAAAACTGTTGTGTAAGCCCCAAATACTAATTATTTTTAGTGAGTGATTCAGACCAGTTTCAGTCATTCAGACCATCTGTTTATATAGCTGATATCTGTTTGGGTTTTACAGTATTTTCCTTTTATGTCTTTCCCCATTACTCAGTGTTTCCCATTGAGACATCAGCTCTCTGTGCTCCATCCTTCTTTTATTATAGTATGAAGCTTTTCTTTCTGAAAAGCCAAGAAAAAAATAGACAGTTGCTCTTGTCATCTCTCTGTGGCAAACAGAGGAGTTATTTATATATAAATATTATATTTTTTTCTTTTTTAGAACCATCAGCCATGAGGATCTGGTGGCTCACTGTGACCACCACCTCATGACACTGTTATCTATTCAATATATTCTTCCCCAAGAGGATGCCCCTTCTTTCATCTAAAAGCTACATTTCAGTTGCAGCTCTCCTTGAAAAAAAAGAATGTTTCACAAAATGAATTTCTTGGAAGATTCTGAGAATTGTTTGCTTTGCCTTGGGTCCTTTCAGTGTTTTACTTTCTTTGTCTTTAATTAGTGCGGAAAAGGGGGGTGTGTGGGGGGGGAAGTGGGCAAAGCAGACCTAACTAAGCACCCAAACTCTGGTTTCATTTGAGTTGGGCTTCTTATGACTCTTGTCCTAGCAAGAAAAGAACTAAGAGGGGGGAAAAAAAATGGGAAGGTGCTTTTGAAAGGTGATTTCTCTGAGTGTAGCGAGTTTTTGGGGAAGGAATAAACTATCCTAAACTCACCTCTAAACTTCTAAATGCTCTTTATTTTCGCTGCCATGGGTTCAGTTGCAGAGGGACAGGTCCTTATCTCAAGCCCCGAGGTGCTGTCTGTGAATCCTGGCTGTCAGGGAGTGATGACAGGGCGATATCCTTGTTTGCTGTGCCAACCAGGAATGGAGAAGAAATGTAGTTTTGTTATTTATGGAAGGCATCCAGAGATGGGGGGGTGGGGGAAATAGTCAACCCTGTTCCCACCCCCAGCTCCCCGCTGGTGCTGCTGATGGAGTGTAAAGCTCTTGCCCATCACTTTGCAAACAAGATCTATTGATGCTGCTATGCAGGGGGAGAAAATTATGCTGACAAATGATAATGGTGTTGACTCCCTGGTAAGAAAGTGGAAGCTTTATTACTCCACAATCAAACAAACAACTTCCTCTGCATCTAATGAATAGGTTCAGCTCCAAGTCAAATATAATTGCAGATAAACCCTGCTTAATATCAAAGCTTGAAGGCAATTAAAATCCCCGAACTCCATCAGTTCTTTCTTGGTGACCTTTGGTGTAGAAACTGTCAGAAGGAAAAATGACATGCAAAACCCTCATAAAATGCTTTATTCTGAAGTGGGAAATCGTAACAAAAACACTATTTCTGTGATTGCTTTGGGACTGCAGCCTTATCTCACACCAAAGTTCTGATATAAGGTGTGCACATTTTAATGTATTTGCTTGGAATAGGGAAAACTATCAGGAAATTCAAGATTACCAGACAGGGAGAAGTTGAAAACACTTTGGCATTAATTTTTTTTCTCTTTTAAACAAAGGCAATGAACAGTAGAAGTTTAATACAGAGAGAGTTAAGATATTATACAAAAGCCTCACTGAAGTTAGTAGGATGTTATTTACAACAGCTACAGTCATGTAGATCTTTGATAAGGATGGGCAAAGTCCTAAATACTTGAGGAGGTGGTGGGAGGAAATAGGGATAACCCATTTCTGGGGGAGGCTAAAGTTTTCCGGGGACCCCTGGTGGCCTAGCGGTTAAGATGCTGCGCTCTCAGCGCTGAGGTCGCAGGTTCGATTCCCGATCCTGCTTCAGGGACAATCCCCCGGGTAGATGGTGCTCGTCAGCCCTTAAGGCCATCCATCTAAGAGAAGGTCACTCTAAACAAACCTACGTCC